>ML412169.1:171461-213011 GCA_005239525.1 Nicotiana knightiana | reverse complement strand
TTTCTCTTTATATTTTCAATCTCACGATCTGTTAAAACTTGACAAAATGAGAAAACATCGGATTCAAGTTTCTACAGTCTAATGATACTGACGAAAATCTGATACAAAGAGATGGAATCCATTAAAGTCCTTGTTCCTTTTCATCTCCAAATCTCCTATGTAACAGGAATTTAAAAATAAAAAGGAAGTCTCGGAAAGGTCGATTTGGAAAGATTACCAAAATATTGGTTGCATAGTACCATATTTCTTTAGGAAATTATATTGTGCTTCTCTATCTTTGGAGTAAGAGTGCGAGTCTGTGAGACACGATTATGCTTGTGTTACGTGTAACATGAGAAAAGATTATTTTGCTTCAAACTTGCATCTCTCTGTACTCTGTAGCAATTATATATTTTACAGATATATAATTAACAAAATAATGATTTTGTTTCGTAATTTTTGCCCTCTTTTTTTTACATATTTGTTATCTGCAATCTATTTTTGGTGTTGTCTTTATATATTTTCAACCCGAAAAGCTACAGATTTGAATAGACAAAAGCTTTATAACATAGATTTGGTTTAAACCGAAACCGAACCGAAACCGTACCGAACCAAAATAAGAAATACCGAACCGTACCGAAATATTTTGGTACGGTATTTGGTATACACAATTGATAAACCGAATACCGAAATACCGAACCGAAATTCTTAAATACCGAACCGAAGTACCGAATGCCCACCCCTAACTTGGGCACTTCCCCCCTGACATATTCGGGTCGGTTACTAACCCTTTTTAAAATACCATATTTTACCCCAAGTATTCCAGAACATTGCCCTTTCCTCCGCGCACGGCGTCTCCGATTACCGGTTCAGGTAATGCATTCGATTTTTTGCTTTTTTGCCGTTGAGCAGTCAATTTCTATTCAATTTCCCCCCTCAATTGATTGCTTTTAGTTTTTACATTGGACATCTATCAAAGTACGTGGCTCGCACACCCTCCAACTGTTTTTTTTCTTTGGGGGATGCGCTAATATACATAAAACATAGTATGTAATTTGTGTGTGATGAACATGTAAAATTTATGGACTCATGTTCAAGGAGAAGTGGATGCAGTTGTTTACATTGTGTGCTTGTGAGTTTAAAACGGCCCGTTGGTTTGACATAGCCATAATTAGAGGTTAAAGATGGATCGTATGTGGCATTTTTACCCTTTCAAGCTCCTAATTTTGTAGCTGAAATGTGATAGTAGTAGCTGGTAACTTGTAATACTAAGCGAGATCGTTTTGTCTCCTGAAGTTGATAGGTTTATTCTGGACATTTTCTTAAATGAGTTGTTCGATTATAAGCATTTTCTTGATAATTTTCTACAGTCTTTAATGTGTGCGAATAAAGTGGCTTAATTTTACGTGATTCCTTTTTACTTCCAGATTTCTGTAAGGTCAACCGATTGGGCTGTCATATCTATATATGTTACCATCATAAATTTTGGCAGCACTAAGAAGCAACTTGAATTGAGCACTCAGTTTTTGCTATTTAATTCTGAAAGTAAAGAATAAAAGGGTTAGATAGAGGTGATAAGAAACAAAGGAAATCATTGAAAACCAGTCATTTATCTAGTTATTTTAACTCTCCCCGCAGTACTATGTTTATGGAACTAATTTCACTTCAACGCGAATGATGCATCTTCACCTTTGTCTTCTTTTGAAAATAACAAACTACACCTTCACCCTTTTCTTATTATCTAATGTTCTGTATACCTGTCCAATACTATTGAATAGTGCTCTACACTCTACAGCCCAGTGAGATGTGTGTTTACATTCAAGTATCGGAAATCCCTGCTCTCCATAATTTCTGATGTTTGAGTTTGTTCTTAGTGCATTCCTCAAAATTAAGATCATTGATGTTTCTACTGTTTCCATATTCGTCGAAATCATAATTTGGACTAACTTGCTCCTATGCCAACTTGTGATATTTCAGATAAAATGCTGCAGTTATTTCTATCTAAACCATCATGGAAGGAAAATGCAGATGAATCAGCTGAACAGAGAAAAGCTCTTCTGAATGAGCTAGAATCAGTCATCTGGTCACTGATATCGGTGGAAGGTCGATCTGAATCTCGTCTTTGGCTTTGCAATGTTGTCGCAGGGGTACGGTCTATAACACCCCGTAATCAACATGAGTTATTCATGACTTTATTGAGGTCTAAGCCACTAAAGCGGCCCTTAGTCGGACAACTCCTACGATTGCTTTTTCAGAAGGAACCTCAGAAAGCAGGGCATATCATTGCAAAGAAATGTTTTTTATTAGAAAATTTCTTCAAAGGTAAGCTTTTACTATTTTACTAGAGTTAGTGGGTGAAGTTCATCTTGATCTGTCGTTTTTCTAAAGTTGGTTATTTAGTTCCTTTTTGCTTGATCCATGAGCCATATGCTTCTAAATTTTTCAGATGAAGCTTCCTTGATTTTAGCTTGTTCTTCATGTCGAATTTATCAGAATCTTACTGACTGATTGACTCTTTCCATGAGATATATTGATTCAGTTATAACCTGTAAAAGACATTGTTTTTCCTACCAATCACGTATAACTTCAAAACGTGTAATTTGGCTGGAGTGTGGCATGGGTAGAAAACAATATTGGAAAATATCTTTTAGCAGTTACCACAAAAGTGGGTTTATTTGAGGAAAAAAAATTATCTGGTGACTTCACAGTATGTTGAAGTTTGCTTTTGTCATTAAATTAAGTTAAAAACATTAATGAGAATTGCCAATGGTACTTTTACCTATATAAAAAAGGTGAATTACCAGAGGTACATTCTTTCTTGGGTTATCTTGTTGAGAGTTGCTGAACTAACAATAAAGTATAATTTTGTCTCAAGTCTATGTGATATTTCTTCTGACATTTTGTGGGAAATAAAAAGTTCATGGTGATAGAACTGTTCCAATCTTTGTTCTAATATTCTTTATGTCAAAACGGCTCTAGTATAGTTTGTTTCCTTGATTGCTGTAGAGGTTAGTATGTGGTACATCACCTCTGTTCACACTTACTAAGATATTTTCCTGTACTGATTATCTGATCTCAGTAATTTTCATTTTTTATCTGTAAATTATTGATCTTGCAGGAAACCAAAACCGTATTTTGCAGTGGTTCTCTAATTTTGCTGGTACTGGTTATGCAACCCATACAAAGGGGGCTAAGGCACTGTCCCAGTTTGCTTTTGTAAATAGAGACATCTGTTGGGAGGAGCTCGAGTGGAGGGGGAAACATGGGCAGTCTCCTGCAATGGTTGCCACAAAGCCCCACTATTTTCTTGATCTGGATGTCGAACGAACAGTGGAGAATTTTCTTGAGTATGTTCCTGAATTTTGGTCATCTAAGGAATTTGCCGAGTCACTGAGAGATGGTGATATTCTGACCATTGATAATAATTTTTTTGTCAGTATGTTTGTTGACTTGATGTACAAGGAGGATTTGAAAGAAGTTTGGGAAATCATAGATGAGTTTCTCATTGAGCAATCTTTCTCTTTCTTATGTCAACACCTTCTCATCGTTCTTGGGGAACAAGATCTAAAGGTTTTCTTGGATTTACTCCAAAGATATGTTAAACCAAGGTTGCAAAAGATGGATTGTCATGATTCTTCTTTTTGGCTGGAGATCATTCTCTCCAAGTGTGATGGCAGTAATTCTCTTGATCAGTTGCTTCTCTTGAATGCAGTTACTATTCAAACTCGGCAGCTTATGCGATTTATACGTGAAGAAGGAAGTCAGGAGCAAAAGGAAAAGGTTAAGCATATTGTTTTCCAAATTTGTACACCAACAATCTGTAAAGATAGCTTTATACCAATTCTAAGAGAATGTTTCAGCAGAAAATCTTTAGGAACTATAAAATGGTTGGGATTGCAGTCTTGGGCATTCCACTATTATTTATCTGTTGAATTCCAACATTCCAGTTCCTGGGAATGCTTATTTGTCGGCAATGACATAAGCTTTCGCAAGTCCAAGACTTATCCATTTGTTGATCACGATCAACTTCTGGAAGAAAGTGAGTCTGAGCAGGACACCAGGTCAGCCAGAAATAAGCGCAAGAAAAGGCAAAAACACAAAAAGAAAAAGAGAAGGGATCTTGAATTTGAAAAATTAGATGGGGATGAATTTGCTGATGTTATTGAGGATATACCGGAGTTGCATTTGACATCTGGTGACTGGTTGCTTTCTACTGATGGGTATTCGACTACTTGGAGCAGCGTAAGTTCAAAATACATTGTTTTCCTTCAAGTTCTAGTCTCTATTTGCCTTGCCATATTTCCCCCCCTTCCCATTGCTATATTGACAATTGACAGACGAGTCCTGAACATCTAGGACCTCTGCTGAAAATCTCTTCCACAGAACTGGCTCTTAGACCATTTTAGATTTGTCATATATAATCTAATTTGTTATTGGGGCAACTACTAGATTTGGGGATGGTGTCCATCATTAACAATTTGGATAACGGAAGCATGCTGATTAGTGTTGCATCTTTCTTAGGGGAAAGAATATGATTTTGAGCAAACATTACTTGCATTAATGTTACTTCCTTTGATGTGTGAAAATTATTTGTGTTTCTTGGTTTTTTTATCTATCATGATTTATACAGGTAGACCTACCTGAGCACATATCAAAGCATTGCTTCTTCACGTGGATGAAGTGGGTTATTGAGGGCATGGAGAGATGATCTTTCATTTGTGGGCGGAGTTCTTATCTACCACAAAAAGATTATGGTCATCTTATGCTTTCCATATCCATCCCCTTATGGAAGAACTTGCAGGTTTATTGGTCTTTTCACTTTTCTTTTCTTTCGTTACAGACTGAGTGGTTCCACTCATCAGAATATGCTTGTGGTTATCACCTTACCTTATTTTGCCTTTGTCATTTGAGAGTGCAGGTGGATTCGACGAGAGAGATAAAAAGGGGCCGGTTCTTGATTAGTCACTCTGGTTCAACGTCAGGAAGCATCTATTAAATGGTGCTTCATCATTGCCTTCTGTGCTGATTGCAACTTTCTATTTCTTTTAACCTTGAATCCTGCCTTGTAAGTCAAGTATCTGCCGAAGCAATTCTTCACTGATTGTGAAGGTTCGATCGATATGAGGACATTGCAGGTTTGAGTTCTGCTTCTTCCTTGGGCTTTATGTGCTTAAAGCATACCTTTCTCTGCCTAATGTTTCCTTTGTTCTACACATGTTTCCAATGGGCAGAGGTCCTTTATTGTCATTTGCCAGTGCCCAGGAAAGCCAGAAAGTTTCATTTGCATCTACTTGTACAGATCCTAACAGTTAATTTTTCATGTATTTGAAGTTTGGGAATGTAGCCCCGTCGATTTCATCTAACCTTTTCATGATATGATGTATTGACGGTGCTACTCTATTTTCCTTGATGAATTATAGTTGTGGAGGATTTGGATTATGAGCAATATTTCAGTTTACAACTGAAGTATATACTATTAGTAACAATTACAGCCACAACTGCAGGGTCTTATAAACTAAAAAAGGAAAGCATATAAAATAGGCTCGCTTTTACTCCTTTAGCTCGTATTCTGGGTTGAGCCAAAGCTGCAACTCAATTCGACTCTAGATGCTTAGCTTTATATTGATCTTGATTAGTTTTACTTTATTTATTTATTTAATTTTTGGTGGAATGCTTAAGAACACCCGTAACTTGGCTCGGATTATTAGTTTCCTACTCAAACTATTCGTAGTCCTCGTTATCCTTTTACGCTTGGATATTTGAAAGCATTTACCTTAAACGATTTCATCCTAGTGGAGTGGCATACACTTGCTTGTCATGTGGATTTTGTTGACCACGTGGCATCTTTTAAAAATAATACTCCTTTCGTTTAGAAAAGTATGAACTTATTTCTGTATAGGGAGTAAAATAGGATTTTTCTTGATCATGCTTTTTACAAATATTTTTAAATATTTTAAATTGTTGACTACTGTGATTTGCTTTTTATGTAGTTTCTAAATATGTAAATTTTATTTCAAAATTTTTAAAGAATTTATGTTTGAATTCACACAGAAAATTAGTCAATTTGGCTATCGTTCTCCGTAAAAATTCAAATAGAGGGAGTATATATTTTTGCACTTTTTTAATTCACTAATTTTTTAGATAATCTTTTTCTGTTTAAATTTATAAAAATATTGCTGAAACTCTATTATTTATGCAAAATTTTATTATTTGACTAAAAATAATGAAGATCCAAGTAATTGCTTTTGTAAATTTGGTCCGGCTAAGAAGAATTACACATTTGGGATAAATAGTCGTTGCATCTAAAAAAAATAAAAGTAAATATACAGTCAGAACTTGAAGCCAAAGACATTGCCTACTGGTCAATGAAGTGGGAGGAATTATAAGGTCTCATATTCAATTTTAATGGAGGTAAAATATTAGGTGATTTCTTTCTATTTGTTCAAGCATTGATGGACATGTTACCTAGTACTTATTACTAGTGAGAGGTGACAGGTATCCCCTTGAACTAGTCAAGGTGTGCACAAGCTGGTGGGACATCACAAATATCAAAAAGAAAAAGATACAAAGTTGAAGTAAATAGCATTGCATCTAAACAAGAAATAAAAAAATAAGCATACAGTTGTAAATTTATTATTTTGGCTATACCTTTTTTATTTGGTTAAACATATTGAGATTATTTCCTATAGGTACAAAAATAGGACAATATTTACCCGTTTTAGCTTGGTTTTTAGGTTTTCAAGCAGCTAGAATCGTTTATAAAATATATACAATCCAACAAATTGCAATATTTTTCTTCTTCCTTCTTCAGCCTTGGAACATCCCGCTAAACCCACTCAACATCTTCACTAAATTGCCCAAAAGTTTAGACATAAGCTTCTTAAAGTATTTTTAATTGTTTTTGAGAACTCAACTTTTGAACTCCAAGCTTCCCAACATCAAATCAACGTGAATCACTTGGATTTCAGTTTTACCTTTTAATAGATCTGTGTATTTCTCTATCTAACAAGGTTTACCTCAGCTTGGGGTCACGTTTACAGCCATAGATCCCTTTCTTAAAATTTCAGTTCGGAATTTTTTATAGCAGTTATACGATCAACACAAATTCAACAGTATAGAACTTCAAGCTTCTCATTTCAAACTTACCAGTCAGCAGCTAAAACATACAACTTACATATGCTTGCAAAATTATTGTAGCATGCAACTTTATATCTCATGTATATGTGTCACGACTCAAATCTAACCCTGCCGTGATAGTGCCTATCGTGATACTAGGCAAGCCGACACATTACCAAAACAAAATGATATTTTTATCTCAAAGATAATTTCAAAGCTTTTTAATAATAAACCTTTATAAAGAAGTTCAAATCAAAACAAAAGTGCAGAAAAGAAAAGCCCGACATCGGGATGTCGCTAGTCATGAGCATCTACTACAATTTGTCTGACAATATAGAGACTAACATAATCTGGAAAGTAACTAAAAACAGCTAAAGGAAGATAAGAAGGAGAAGAACAGGGTTGCGATCGCCAGACAACTACCTTGCTATCTTCGAGAAAGCTGCAACTGGAATAGTCAACAGCTGTTACTGTGTCCAGATACGCCTGGATCTGCACACAAGATGCAGAGAGTAACGTGAGTACGCCAACTCAGTAAATAAAGACTGAGAAGTAGTGACGAGCAATAATGCAAGTAAAGTTCATATCACAAAAATTCAATAAAATACGACATGCTTTTAAAACCAGAGTTTGTATCAAAACAACTCGTTTAAATCCAGTTCCAGTAAAATCATTTGAAGACATCTTTCAACAGTTTTCAAACAAAGGCTCAATGCAAAGGTGAGCAAAAATGATGAAATTATAATCATCCCCTCGGGCAAAACATCACTCATATACAGCTCCTCGGGCAAACCTCATAGTCACTCGTATACAGCCCCTCAGGCAAACCTCACCATCACTCATGCCTCCCAGTCACTCAGCACTCGCACTCAGTAGGTACCTGCGCTGGGGTGTGTACAGACTCCGGAGGGGCTCCTTCAGCCTAAGCATTATATCAAGCCAAATCATGACATAAATCAACGAGGAACTCAGCCTATATCAAGCATGTTGCGGCATGTAGCCTGATCCCAAAATATCCTCACAAATCAGGCCCTCGGCCTCACTCAGTCATAAACCTCTCCATCCCCTCGGGCTCTCAGGAATCAAAGTATTCAGTCAACAACATTTACATGATGCATCAAAATAGAGTAAAAGAGGCTGAACTATGCAGTAAATATGTATGACATGACTGAATATAGATTTTCAATCAAAAACAATGAGAGAATAGCAAGAAAAGACCTCTAAAGGTCAAAACAACACTGGCATAAGGCCTAGACATGGCATCCAACCCAATTTACAGAAATTCTTTCTAAAACACATAAGTATTATATAGTTTCAACAAATATGCAACTTTACAGTTGCTACGGGACGGACCAAATCTCAATCCCCAATGGTACACGCCCACACGCCCGTCACCTAGCATGTGCGTCACCTCAAAATAGTCACATGACACAAAATTCGGAGTTTCATACCCTTAGGACTAGATTTACAATCGTTACTTACCTCAAACCGATCAAATCCCTACTCTGCGACGCTCTTGCCCCTCGATTCGGCATCCAAATGCTCTGAATCTATTCACAATCAGTACAATACCATCAATTTATGCTAAAGGAATGAATTCCACAAGGAAAACTATCAAATTAGACCCCAAACCCGAAATTGGCTCAACCTCGGTCCCCCGACCCACGTCTCGAAACCTGACAATAAATACAAAACTTGAAAGCCCATTAACTCACGAGTCCATACATACTAAATTTATCAAAATCCGACTCTGTTTGATCCCTCAAATCCTCCCATCAAACTCTCCAAAATCCCAAGCCTTAACCCCTCATTTTCACCCCTAATTTCCACTAATTAATGATAAAACAACGAAAAAACACCATATATACGAGTATTAGATCAAGAAACTTACTTCATTGAAAACCCCTTGAATCTCCCTTCAAAATCACTCCAAAAGCTCCAAAAACTAATTGAAAAATGGTGGAAATGAACCAAAATTCGTGAAGTGTGCTATTTATACTTTCTGCCCAGGTCTTTTGCACCTGCAGTGCCGCATCTGCGCAAGAATATCCGCACCTGCGAAAAATCATTAAATCCCCCAACTTCGCACCTACGCTTCATATCCGCATCCTCGCACCTGCGGACGCTGCTCGACCTCCTCACTTCCGTTTTTACGGGCACCTATCTGCATATGTGGACCCGCAGATGCGACCTCGGCTATGACCCAGCCTACATCAACTCCGTCCGCACCTGCAAACTTCCACGCGCACCTACGACCTCGCACCTGCGGCTCCCCATCCGCAGTTGTGGAAAACACCAGCAGACTCAACACCAGCAGAATCAACAACTCTCAACACCCAAAAATCAATTCGTTAACCACCCGAAACACACCCGAGGCCCTCGGGACCTCAACCAATAATACCAACAAGTCATATATCAATATACAAACTTAGTTGAACCTTCAAAACACTCAAAACAACATCAAAACACCAAATTATCCTCAGATTCAAGCCTAAGAACTTCTAAACTTCCAAATTTCGGAAACGACGCCGAAACCTACCAAACCACGTCCGAATGACCTCAAATTTCACACACACGTCAAAAATGACACTATGAACCTACTCCAACTTCCGAAATTCTATTCCGACCCCGATATCAAATATTTCATTGCCGACCAAAATCGCCAAATTTTTAACTTTCGCCAATTCAAGCCTAATTCTATCACGGACCTCCAATCACATTTCAGACGCGCTCCTAAGTCCGAAATCACCTAACAGAGCTAAGAGAATCATAAAAATCTATATCCAAGATTGTTTACACATAAGTCAACATCCGGTTGATTTTTTCCAACTTAAGCTCTCTAATAAAAGACTAAGTGTCTCATTCTACTCCAAAACCACTCTGGACCCGAACCAACCAACCCGATACAATACAATACGGCTGAATAACATATAAAGAAGCAGAAATGGGGAAAATAGAGCTATAATTCTCGGAATGACCGACCGGGTCGTTACAATATGTCATTATATGGCTAGTGATACATTAAAGGCAAATTACATAAAATGTCATCTGAACTTGTAGGTAAATTTCTTTTACACACTTGTTGACCACGAGAGTAATTTTACACCCTCAATCATTTTAAAAATGTGTTTATGACACATCAGTTTTGTGTTTGACCATTCTTTACAAATAAGTGTAATGTCACGCAACAATAAGATAATGACACGTAGATTAACATAGGAATAAAATAAAATAATTAAAATGAATAAATAAAAGAACCAACTAAAAGAAATTCTATACCACCATGGGAGCAATCACGACACCACTTTCTCCACTATTGCAACTGCTTCTTCTTTGTAAGAAATGCTCCACCATAGTTTCCACAAAATCATTAGCTTCAACATCCAAATAGATACACGCGAATAACATACATAAAAAAATGCACCACCGAAGTTTCACCTAAAATTCAGTTTTGACCATCCCTTCTTTTCTGTCATTATCTTTTCCTTTTTACCAAAGTCAATAATGATGAGCCAAAAGAAAGGGAATTTTTTTTTTAATCTTGAGCAACAAAAAAAGCGCAGAATAGAATAGGAGGAGATTGAATCGAGGAAGAAGACGAAACAGGAGGAGGGGAGACGAAACATGGAGTGAGGAGAGGGGGGAGCGGGCGAAAAGTAGTATAAAATAGACACACTTTAAAAAGGTTTAGGTGTGTAAAATTATTATCGTAGCCAATTGGTGTGTAAGAGAAATTTGACGATAAGGTGAGATGAAATTTTATGTATTTTGCTTACAAATAACATACAAAATATTTATACAATATTGTTCTTCCTCTCCTAGTTTCAATTCGATATGAAATTTCAGCCAAACCAACTTTAATCTTCATCAAATTCCCACAAAATTGAGATATAAAGTTTAAAGAATATTTTTAATTATTTGCAACAATACCCAAACAAATAAATAATAATTTTACAGAATTCAATTCTTAAATTCAAAGTTAAGAAACTTAAATAGTTGTCAAATGGACTTTAAGCTCTTAACTAATTACACCATAAGAACTTACTCAGTCCTTATGATGTATTCAATTTTGGTTGAAGAAATTTGAATTTGGGGAAGGAAGAAGAGGAAGACAAAATAATAAAGATTGGAGCTTAACACATTACTTTATATGCAATTGATAATTATATATAGGATAAGTTATAAAAAAGGAACCGCTATAAAAGTGATGAATATGTTTATAATTAAGCATATTTAAGTAAATTTCCAAATATAATAGAGCTCTAGCCAAGTTTATTTTACTAATTTGCCTTGCAATAATATACGGTTAAAGTAAATAGTCAATGCATCTTAAGAAGAAATAACAAGAAATACATAGTTGGTACATTATTATTTTGGTTAAAACTTCTTTTATTTGGCTAGAATGGGGTTCCAACCAATTTAAGAAGAAAATTTGGCCTAAAAAAAGAAAAAATACATAATATACTATGTGACAATTAACTCATACCTTATTTCAATTGATTTTTTAATTTTTCTACACTCTTGTGCGGCCATTGGTCTCCAATATACCCATGTTCCAAAGAACCTCGTGACAGATGTCAAGATACTCCTGGGGATCCTCTAAGGTTGCACCACTGAAACGAACTGGAAAGAGTTTGGTAAACATATCCAATCTCCATAAGGTCTCAGAAGACATAGCTGACCCATCACTGGGCTGTGCCGGAGCAACCGACTGAACTACTCCAACCGGATAAGCTGCTGGAGTCTGAAACTGGGGAGCCATCTGCTCCGGAGTGTGAGTAGCAGGAGTCTGGGCTTGTCACGACCCGAAATCCCACCTTCAGACCATGATGGCGTCTAACATTGAACTCGCTAGACAAGCCAACGTTACTAGAAAAACCGATTTATTCCATTACTGTTTAGCATTTTTAAAAGAGACATATAAGAACAATTAGATATGAGAAAGCGGAAGGTAAGAAATTCAACATCTTAAATAATAATTCGTACAAAAATCTCCTTAAACATCCCCCAAGACTGGTGTCACAAATTCACGAACAATCTAAGATTTTTACTAAAAACAAAGTCTGAATAAAACAATACAACTGTCTCGGAAGTACAAGAGAAGACATAAATAAAGATGAATGAGATAGGAGGTGACGCCAAGGCCTGCGGATGCCTGCAGGGCTACCTTAGTGTCGCCTGTGGACTGAAGGACACTCCCTCGATCACTGTCCACCGGGTCCGGTACCGTAATCTGCACAACATAAAGAAGTGCAGGTGTAGCATCAGTACAACCGACCCCATAGTACTGAGTAAGTGACGAGCCTAACCTCGGCGAAGTAGTGACGAGGCTAGGACACGACAAATAATAACCACCTGTGCAATTCAATAATATATAATAGAAATAACGACAGGAAGTAAACAGTTAAGTAAAAAATACGGAAGAACATGGCAGGGTACAAAGGGGAAAACACTTATTGAGTAACATAACATGGAAACCGTCTAGTATCAGAATAACAACAGGGAATAAACAAGTGCACGACACCACCCTTCATGCTTTACTCTCATTCTCACCAAAACAAGTGCATGACATCACTCTTCGTGCTTTACTCTCATTCTAACCAAGACAAGTGCACGACATCACCCTTTGTGCTTTACTCTCATTCTCACAAAACAAGTGCACGACATCACTCTTCGTGCTTTACTCTCATTCTCACCAAAACAAGTGCACGACATCACCCTTCGTGCTTTACTATCATTCTCACCAAAACAAGTGCACGATATTACCCTTCGTGCTTTACTCTCATTCTCACCAAAAAGTGCACGACATCACCCTTCGTGCTTTTACCTCACAATATCATGGCACCGCATTATCCTTCGTGCATTATCTCTCATATCATGGCACGGCATCACCCTTCGTGATTTTAATATAAATCATGGCACGACATCACCCTTCGTGCTTTACAATCTTCCTTACCCAACAATAACCAGAACAACAATTTGGCAAGAAAGAACCACAATACAAAACAATATTTTACAAAATCCCGACAAGGGAACAATAACAGAAATACCATCATCCCGGCAAGGGAACAATAACAGAAATATCACCGCCCCGACAAGGACCCCTCTATAACCAATCTCACTGAACGTACAACATAACCGAAACAATCCTCAACCGAACAAATAATCAACAGTATCCCCAACCAATTATTTTCCAACAATTGAATAATCTCCAAAATAGAAGCTACTTCATAACACAGTGGATATCAAAGAAAAACACATATACCATAAGATATGACTCACGGGCATGCTTGACAACAAGGTATAGGTACTCGTCACCTCACCTATACATTGAACATGATAATAACATGTAGAACGTATGACTCAACACCTATTCCCTCAAGCTAGGGTTAGGGCAAACACTTACCTCGATTCCAAGAATCCAATCAAGCCTCTAGCACTGCTTTCCCTCTCGAATCCAACTCCGAAACGATCGTATCTAGACATAATCGACTCAACAATATCAATAATGACTCAACAATTCAATCCCAACGCCTAAATATGCATTTCCCATCATTCTTCCAAAAATACCAAAATTCGACCCCGGGCCGCTAGGTCCAAACTCGAGGTTCGGATCAAAACCCGATCACCCATTCCCCCACAGACCCGAATATACAAATTGTTTTGATATTCGACCCCTAAACGAGGTTGAACTCCCCAAAATTCCAAAAGCCCTAACTCTACCCAAAATCCCCAATTTCTACTTTGATTTCATGATTTTAGGCCTAGATTCTAGTGATTAGTTGATGAAAGTGAGAGGAAATGATGTTAAGAACACTTACCTATGGAGATATGGTGATGGAGATCTTCAAATTTTGCCTAAGGAGAGTGGGGAAGAAGGTGGGTTGAGAAAAGTGGTGAGAATCCCGTAATGTTTCTGTTTTTAAGACTTTAAATACACTGGGCGATTTTTACTCTACGCGATCGCGGAAAAGGAGCTGCGATCGCAGAGATTGCTGGGTGTTAAGCTTACGCGATCGCGAACAAGGGACTGCGATCACAGAGAAAAAGAACGTGAACTCACGCGATCGCAAATGAGAGATCGCGTTCGCGTAGAACAAATTGCTGCCCAGCCCCCAACCCCACAAGGGACTTACGCGATCGCGAACATAGGGGTGCGATCACGTAGAGCTAAACCCTAAGGCTCCGCATTCGCACTCGGCTCTTTTCGATCGCGCAGAGAAAATTGACCCCCTTCCCAAAATGGACATCGCGATCGCATCCATCACACCGCGATCGCGGAGAAGAAATCACTGGACACCAGATACAGCCTAAAACACCAGATTTTCCAACTCTTTTGCACCCCGACACCTACCCGGAACTCACCCGACCCTCAGGGCTCAAAACCAAATATACACATGACTTCAAAATCATCCTACGAACTTATTCGAGTAATCAAACCACTAAAATAACATCAAAAACAATGAATTAAACTCAAAAATCCATAGAATTTTCTCAAACTTCATAAACTTCTAAATTCTCCAATTTTGATCCGAAACACGTCCAACCAAGTCCGTTTCTTTCCAAATTCTACAAATAACTCACATAACACATATTGAACCTGTTCCGGGATCCGAAACCATAATACGGGCTCGGTAATACAGATTTCACATCAGAGTTCATTTTCAAAAGTCTTTCTTATTTTCAGAAAATAATTTTCTTTAAAAATTCATTTCTCGGGCTTGGGACCTCGGAATTCGATTCCGGGAGTACGCCCAGGTCCCATATTTTCATACGGACCCTTCGGGATCGTCAAATCATGGGTCCGAGTCCATTTACCAAAAGTGTTGACTAAAGTCAACTTTATTCCATTAATTATCATAAATTCAACTGTTCAACACATTTCCACATATAGACTTCCCCGCTACGCGCTCGGGCTGTGCATGCACATCGAGGTGAGATTAATGGAGGCTTTCGTGGCCTCGGAACACAGTTTTTGCTAAATTACACAAGATGACCTTTTGGGTCATCACAATCTCCACCTCTAAAACAACCGTTCATCCTCGAACGGACATAGAAAAGTACCTGAATTGGGGAAAAGGTGGGGATAACGGCTCCGCATATCAGGCTCGGACTCCCAAGTAGCTGCCTCAACAGGCTGACCTCTCCACTGAACACGAACCGAAGGATAACTCTTCGATCTCAACTGTCGCACCTGCCGGTCTAATATGGCTACCGGCTCCTCCTCATAAGACAAATCCTTGTCCAACTGGACACCACTGAAGTCAAGTACATGAGATGGGTCCGCAATATACCTCCGGAGCATAGACACGTGAAATACTGGATGCACGGCTGACAAACTAGGTGGCAAGGCAAGTCTGTAGGCCACCTCTCCTACCTTGTCCAGAATCTCAAATGGACCAATGTACCTAGGGCTCAACTTGCCCTTCTTTCCGAATCTCATCACGCCCTTCATGGGCGACACCCGAAGAAATACCCGGTCGCCTATCATAAATGCCAAATCTCGAACTCTGTGATCCGCATAACTCTTCTGCCTGGACTGAGTTGTACGAAGTCTATCCTAAATGATCTTCACCTTGTCCAAGGCATCTTGGACTAACTTAGAACCCAAAAATCTAGCCTCTCCCGGTTCAAACCATCCGATTGGAGATCAACACCGTCTACCATAAAACGCCTCATACGAAGCCATCTGAATGCTCGACTGATAGCTGTTGTTGTAGGAAAACTCAGCTAAAGGCAAAAACTGGTCCCATGAACCTCCAAAGTCAATAACACAAGCTCGCAACATATCCTCCAAAATCTGAATAGTACGCTCGGACTGCCCGTCCGTCTGAGGATGAAATGCTGTGCTCAAATCGATCTGTGTGCCCAACTCTCGCTGAAATACTCTCCAGAAATGGGAGGTAAACTGAGTACCTTGGTCTGATATAATAGATATGGGCACACCATGCAGTCTAACAATATCTCTCATATAGATCTTTGCCAACTTCTCTGCCGAATATGAACTGATACTGGAATGAAGTGCGCTGACTTGGTCAGCCTATCCACAACGACCCATACTGCATCAAACATCCTCTGAGTCCGTGGGAGTCCAACTAAAAAGTCCATGGTGATATGCTCCCACTTCCATTCGGGAAGCTGAATCTACTGCATCAAACCACCAGGTCTCTGGTGCTCGTACTTAACCTGCTGACAGTTCAAACACCAAGCTATATAAGCTACAATATCCTTCTTCATCCTCCGCCACCAATAGTGCTGCCTCAAGTCCTAGTACATCTTTGCGGCGCCCGAATGAATAGAATACCGGGAACTATGGGCCTCCTGAAGTATCAACTCACGAATACCATCCACATCAGGTACACAAATCCGTCCTTGCATCTTCAAAACTCCCTCAACATCAACCGTAACCGGCTTGGCATCTCAGTGCCAGACTCTATCCCTAAGAACACATAAATGGCGATCATCATACTGCCTAGCCCGAATACGGTCGTACAAAGAAGAACGGGCTACGTTATGTGCCAAAACACTGCCAATCTCAGAAACCTCCAATCTCACAAATCGGTTAGCTAAAGCCTGAACATCCAAAGCAAGAGGTTGCTCTCCAACTGATAAATAGGCAAGACTACCCATACTGGCTGACTTCCGGCTCAAAGCATCGGCCACCATATTGGCCTTCACTGGATGATAAAGAATGGTAATATCATAATCCTTCAGCAACTCTAACCATCTCCTCTACCTCATGTTCAACTCCTTCTGTTTAAACAGATACTGTAAGCTCTTATGATCCGTGAACACCTTACATGGAACACCATACAAATAATGCCTCCAAATATTCTATGCATGCACAATAGCTGCTAACTCCAAGTCATGAACTGGATAGATCTTCTCATGGACCTTCAACTGACGAGAGGCATAGGCTATAACCTTGCCATCCTGCATCAACACTCACCAAGCCCAATCCGTGAAGCATCACAATACACGGTATACGATCCTGAACTTGTGGGAAAAACTAACACTGGTGCCGTGGTCAAGGCTGTCTTGAGCTTATGAAAGTTCGCCTCAAACTCATCGGACCACCTGAACTGGGCACTCTTCTAAGTCAACCTGGTCATCGGGGCTGCAATGGATGAAAATCCCTCCACAAACCGACGATAATAACCTGCTAAGCACAAGAAACTCCGGATCTCTGTAGCTGAGGTGGGTCTAGGCCAATCTCTGACTGCTGAAACCTTCTTGGGATCCACCTGAACACCCTTTGACGATACCACATGGCCTAGAAATGCAACTGAACTCAACCAAAACTCACACTTGGAGAATTTGGCATATAACTGACTATCCCTCAGAGTCTGGAGGAAGACTCTAAGGTGCTACTCATGCTCCTCTCGGCTGCGAGAGTATATCAATATATCATCAATGAAAACAATCACAAATGAGTCCAAATAGGGCCTGAACACTCGGTGCATCAACTCCATGAATGCAGTGGGGGCATTGGTTAGCCCAAATGACATCACCAAGAACTCATAATGCCCATAACGAGTGCGAAAGGCTGTCTTAGGTACATCAGATGCCCTAATCCTCAGCTGATGGTAATCGAGTCTCAAGTCAATCTTGGAAAACACTGAAGCACCCTGAAGCTGGTCAAATAGATCATCAATCCTCGAAAAAGGATACTTGTTCTTAATAGTAACCTTATTCAATTGCCGGTAGTCAATACACATCCTCATCGAGCCATCTTTCTTCTTGACAAACAATAATGGGGCACCCCAAGGAGAAACACTAGGCCTAATGAAGCCTTTATCCAACAAATCCTGCAACCGATCTTTCAACTCCTTCAACTCTGGTGGGGCCATACGATATGGCGGAGTAGAAATAGGCTGGGTGCCCTGAGCTAACTCAATACAAAAATCAATATCCCTGTCGAGTGGAATACCCAACAAGTCAGTAGGGAATACCACAAGAAACTCACGAACCACGGGCACAGACTCCAGAGAAGGAACCTCTGTGCTAGAATCATGAACATAGGCCAGATAGGCCAAACAACCCTTCTCGACCATGTGCTGAGCCTTCATATAAGAAATGACTCTACCAGAAGAATGACTAGGAGTCCCCCTCCACTCAAAACGAGGCACCTCTGGAAAAGCCAAGGTCACTGTCTTGGCATGACAGTCCAGAATACATAATAGGGGGATAGCCAATCCATCCCCAATATAACATCGAAGTCAACGATATGAAGAAGCAAAAGATCAACCTGAGTCTCCAGACCACCAATGACTACTAAGCAAGCACGGTAGACTAGATCTACAACTATAGAATCACCCACCGGTGTAGACACATGCACAACAGTACTCAAGGAATCACGAGGCATACTCAAATAAGGGGCAAAATATGAAGACACATAGGAGAATGTGGAACCCGGATCGAATAACACCGAAGCCTCTCGGCTGCAAAATGAAATCGTACTTGTAATAATTGCATCAGAAGCCTCAACATCAGGCCTGGTAGGAAAAGCGTAGCACCGGGTCTGAGCCCCTGCGATCTGAACATCTCTGGGTCGACCTACTGCGGACTGACCTCTACCTCTCGTGTCCTGTCCTCCACCTCTATGAGTCTGACCTCCACCTCTGGCACCTCGACCTCCACCCCTAGCTGGCTGAGGGGGTGGGGGTGCACCTGGTGCAGGAATCATAGCACGAGAGTCCTGATGCTGAGAACTAACAGAAGCTTGGGGGCAATACCTAGCAATGTGCCTTGGATCACCACAAGAGTAACAAGCCCTCTGCTGCTGAGGCTGCTGGCCCTGAAACTGTCCCTGTCGACCAGAATAACCACCTTGGAAGCTCTGCAACGGCGGTGCACTGACAGGGGCTGATGGTGTACTGAGGGATACCTAAAACACCGACTGGAATGGCCTAGGAGGATGACCTCTGCCAATATAATCTCTGCCTCCAGATGAGGCACCACTGAACTGACCGGAATAGCGAGGTCTCTTGTCAGACCCCTGGCCACTGCCTTGTGATAAGACCATCTCAATACGCCTGGCCACATTGGCCGCCTCCTGGAATGAAATATCAGTACCTGCCTCTCTGGCCATGTGGAGTCTAATAGGCCAAGCTAGATCCTCAATAAACCTCCTCACCCTCTCACGATCAGTGGGGAGTATCATGATAGCATGTCGGGCCAAAGTAATGAACCTGGTCCCATACTGTGTAACAGTCATAGATCCCTGCATGGGGCGCTCAAACTGCCTCTGAAGACCCTCAATCTGAGTAACTGGTAGAAACTTCTCCATGAACAACTCGGAGAACTGAGCCCAAGTCAATGGTGCAGACCCAGCTGGTCTAGTCAAGCAATAGTCTCTCCACCAAGTCTTGGCGGTACCAGAAATACGGAATGTAGCAAAATCAACTCCATTGGACTCCACAATGCCCATGTTCCGATGAACCTCATAGCAACTATCCAAGAAATCCTGGGGATCCTCTGATGATGCACCAATAAATGTAGTAGAAAATAGCTTGGTGAACCGATCCAACCTCCACAAAGCATCGGCAGGCATGGCTGCCCCCTCAACTGCCTGTGCCACAAAACTCGACTGAGTTGCTCCAGCTGCCTGAGGTGCTGGAGTCTGGAACTGAGACGGCTGGTGCAGTAGGAAGAAGACCAGCCTGAGCCACACTCTCCATAAGGCCCACTAAACGGACCAGAGCGTCCTGAAGAACCGGGGTGGCAATGAAACCCTCTGGGACCTGAGTTGGTCAAACTGGAACTGCCTGCGCGGGAACCTCACCGGCAAAGTCTACCTGTGGGTCCTCCGCTGGTGCTGCTGCTCTGGGCTGAGCCCTAGCTCTGCCTCAGCCTCTAACACGGCCCCGACCTCGGCCCCTCGCAGGAGCTGCAACAGGAGGATCGGGCTGTTGATCAGTAGATGAGGAATCACGCGTTCTCCCCATCTGCGAGAGAATAAAATAGAAAATCAGTTAGCATTTAGAATTCAAACCGCACAACAAAGAAGAAAAAATGTGAAGTTATTCCTAACCTTGCAGCCTCTGGGGGATAAGTACAGACGTCTCCGTACTGATCCCTCAGACTCTAAAAGTTTGTCCGTGAATTGTGAGACCTAAGCAACCTTGAGCTCTGATACCAACTTGTCACGACCCGAAATCCCACCTTCAGGCCGTGATGGCGTCTAACATTGAACTCGCTAGACAAGCCAACATTACTAGAAAAATCAATTTATTCCTTTAATGTTTAGCATTTTTAAAAGAGACATATAAGAACAATTAGATATGAGAAAGCGGAAGGTAAGAAATTCAACATCTTAAATAATAATTCGTACAAAAATCTCCTTAAACATCCCCCAAGACTGGTGTCACAAATTCACGAACAATCTAAGATTTTTACTAAAAACAAAGTCTGAATAAAACAATACAACTGTCTCGGAAGTACAAGAGAAGACATAAATAAAGATGAATGAGATAGGAGGTGACGCCAAGGCCTGCGGACGCCTGCAGGGCTACCTTAGTGTCGCCTGTGGACTGAAGGACACTCCATCAATCACTGTCCACCAGGTCTGGTACCGTAATCTGCACTACATAAAGAAGTGTAGGTGTAGCATCAGTACAACCGACCCCATTTACTGAGTAAGTGCCGAGCCTAACCTCGGCAAAGTAGTGACGAGGCTAGGACACGACAAATAATAACCACCTGTGCAATTCAATAATATATAATAGAAATAACGACAGGAAGTAAACAGTTAAGTACAAAAAACGGGAAGAAAATGCCAGGTTACAAAGGGGAAAACACTTATTGAGTAACAAAACATGGCAACCGTCTAGTATCAGAATAACAACAGGGAATAAACAAGTGCATGACACCACCCTTCGTGCTTTACTCTCATTCTCACCAAAACAAGTGCACGACATCACCCTTCGTGCTTTACTCTCATTCTAACCAAAACAAGTGCACGACATCACCCTTTGTGCTTTACTCTCATTCTCACAAAAAAGTGCACGACATCACCCTTCATGCTTTACTCTCATTCTCACCAAAACAAGTGCATGGCATCACCCTTCGTGCTTTGCTATCATTCTCACCAAAACAAGTGCACGACATCACCCTTCGTGCTTTACTCTCATTCTCACCAAAACAAGCGCACGACATCACCCTTCATGCTTTTACCTCACAATATCATGGCGCCGCATTATCCTTCGTGCATTATCTCTCATATCATGGCACGACATCACCCTGCGTGATTTTAATATAAATTATGGCACAACTTCACCCTTCGTGCTTTACACTCTTCCTTACCCAACAATAATCAGAACAACAATTTGGCAAGGAAGAACCACAATACAAAACAATATTTTACAACATCCCGGTAAGGGAACAATAACAGAAATACCATCGTCTCGGCAAGGGAACAATAACAGAAATATCACCGCCCCGGCAAGGGACCCAGCTATAACCAATCTCACTGAACGTACAACATAATCAAAACAATAATTAACCGAACAACTAATCAACAGTATTCCCAACCAAGTATTTTCCAACTATTGAATAATCTCCAAAATAGAAGCTACTTCATAACACAGTGATATCGAAGAAAAACACATATACCATAAGATATGACTCACGGGCATGCTTGACAACAAGGTATAGGTACTTGTCACCTCACCTATACATTGAACATGATAATAACATGTAGCACATATGACTCAACACATATTCCCTCAAGCTAGGGTTAGGCCAAACACTTACCTCGATTCCAAGAATCCAATCAAGCCTCTAGCACTACTTTCCCTCTCGAATCCAACTCCGAAACGATAGTATCTAGACATAATCGACTCAACAATATCAATAATGACTCAACAATTCAATCCCAACGCCTAAATATGCATTTTCCATCATTCTTCTAAAAATACCAAAATTCGACCCCGAGCCGCTAGGTCCAAACTCGAGGTTTAGACCAAAACCCGATTACCATTCCCCCACGAACCCGAATATGCAATTTTTTTTGAAATCTGACCCCAAACGAGGTTGAACTCCCAAAAATTCCAAAAGCCCTAACTCTACCCAAAACCCCCAATTTGTACTTTGATTTCATGATTTAAGGCCTAGATTCTAGTGATTAGTTGATGAAAGTGAGAGGAAATGATGTTAAGAACACTTACCTATGGAGATATGGTGATGGAGGTCTTCAAATTTTGGCTAAGGAGAGTGGGGAAGAAGTTGGGTTGAGAAAAGTGGTGAGAATCCCGTAATGTTTATGTTTTTAAGACTTTAAATACACTGGGCGATTTTACTCTACGCGGCCGCGGAAAAGGAGCTGCGATCGCGGAGAGTGCTAGGTGTTAAGCTTACGCGATTGCGAACAAGGGATTGCGATTGCAGAGAACAAGAACGTGAATCCACGCGATCGCGAACAAGAGATCGCGTTCGCGTAGAAAAAATTGCTACCCAGCCCCCAACCCCACAAGAGACTTGTACGATCGTGGACATAGGGGTGCGATCGCGTATAGCTAAACCCTAAGGCTCTGCGTTCGCACTCGGCTCTTTGCGATCGCGCAAAGCAAATTGACCCCTTTCCCAAAATGGACATCGCGATCGCGTGCAACACACCGTGATCACAGAGAAGAAATGACTGGACACCAGATACAGCCTAAAACACCAGATTTTCCAACTCTTTTGCACCCCGACACCTACCCAGAACTCACCCGAGCCCTCGGGGCTCAAAACCAAATATACACACAACTTCAAAATTATCCTACGAACTTATTCGAGTAAACAAACCACTAAAATAACATTAAAAACAATGAATTAAACTCAAAAATCCATAGAATTTTCTCAAACTTCATAAACTTCTAAATTCTCCAATTTTGATCCGAAACACGTCCAATCAAGTCCGTTTCTTTCCAAATTTTACAGATTACTCACATAACACATATTGAACCTGTTCCGGGATCCAGAACCATAATATGGGCTCGGTAACACAGATTTCACATCAAAGTTCATTTTCAAAAGTCTTTCTTATTTTCAGAAAACAATTTTCTTTAAAAATTCATTTCTCGGGCTTGGGACCTCGGAATTCAATTTCGGGAATACGCCCAGGTCCCATATTTTCCTACGGACCCTCCGAGACCTGCAAATCACGGGCCCGAGTCCGTTTAGCAAAATATTGACCAAAGTCAACTTTATTCCATTAATTATCATAAATTCAACTGTTCAACACATTTCCACATATAGATTTCCCAGCTATGTGCTCGGGCTGTGCACGCACATGGAAGTGAGATTAACAGAGGCTTTTGGGTCCTTGGAACACAGTTTTTGCTAAATTACACAAGATGACCTTTTGGGTCATCACAGGGCTCCTCCTCCGGCCTGAGATACGACTGGTGCTATGGGAATGCGCCAGTCTGGGCTACACTCTCCATAAGGCCCACTAATCGGACCAAGTCATCCTGAAGCGCTGGGGTGGAAACAAACCCCTCCGGGACCTAAGCTGGTCCGGTAGGTATAATATGATCACTCACACACACACATACATACATACACCATATATACATACATTCATACATACATATTTCAAATACCAACAAGAAATGAAGTATAATAAACAATGTTTTATTCACATAAAGTCAATAAAAGGGTTGCTTAATTATATTCTAAACCGTACAAAATCTTTTTGACCTTTATTTCGTGTTTTCTATTTATGCCTTAGGTGTTTCTGGAGAGCGTATTCTCACACTTTTTGCCACATAAATATTTAGGGAGGTAAAAACCAACAAATAGCCAAGTTTAGAGGCTAACTAAGAGTAGGCATAGTTTAAAGAGCGAACTTATAATCTGAACCAAGTTTAAAGACTAGGTATTCTGCCTTTTCGGTTTGGTTCAAAGTTACCTTCCTGGATGAAGGCTACATATGCTTTAAGGCAAGTTTTTCTTATTGATAGTTGAAAGTTAGAGACCACAAAGTCCTGGAGACACCTTTATGTTGTTTTAATGGGTCTTTTCAAATACGTCTGTGCACTTCAAATCTTGCATATTCTGCATGTGTATATACAATCAAAACCGGGTTCGTCTCTTATGTGACCAATCGAGATTGAAACATGGTAGTTTGAAGCTCGATCTCGAGTTATATCGAACCCAAATGTGAAGTTACATCGTTGAGCTCGTGACCCTGGGACCGAACAAAATCGAGACCAAACAAGATCGAGGGAAATTTGCCGAGCCGAATAATGGAAGGCTGAAATATCCGCGATCGGCTATAGATCACGGTGGAAATCTCGGCACGTATCAAGGAGAGGCCGATTAATTAGCAAGTCATGAGATTTTTTACCTTGTGTAGAATTGTATCAAGAGTAGGACACCCCTACTATATAAAGAGGGGTCTAATCATTTGTAACACACATTCCAATACGCAGTACATAGAAATGTACTGTTATTTATAGCCCTTATCATTTTGTTATTCTGTTCTTACATCAGTTGAGGCATTTCTTTGTTCGAGGGTGATCGAACTCGAAGGCCAAGGCTGTTCAATTTGCGTGGTTTGTATTTATTATTTTATCGCCAGTTTCAATATTCATATGTTTTCTTAATTTGTATCAAATTATAACACGTATCCTTAAAACCGTGTAAAAATTTAATTGTTATCCGATTTTGAGGTTAAACAATTTAGCGCCCCTATGGGGCTAGGGATAATAGTGATTATTTGGTACAAACTTTAATAACACATATTATTTTACACTTTTTCTTTGGAGTATCTTTGATTCCACGACCAAAATATCGAACTCTCAGTCTGCACCCTTACACGTTGACAATGATTTCGGTCATCATGCCGAAAATGAAAACACATCGCCAGGGAACGACGTACCTCCGATTGGCCTCGATGAAGTTCCGGTTGTATATCCAATCGACGTCAGCTCACATGTAGCCATCAACATAAATTTGGCCATCGATCCTGAAGGCAGCGTTCGTGGAATATTCGATTAGCCGCTCAAAGCACACATGGTCGTCGAAGAGGGCGGGATCAGACTACGGGTGATCTTCGAAATGTTGCAGGCTCAACAGGCAGCAATAGACTAACTCCAAAACTAGAATCACCTACCGAGCAGGATCAAGCCCGAGCCGTCCCGGGAAGTTGTCCATAGGGTCGAATCGGCTTCAAGGAAATAGAACGAGAGAGAATTGGGGACCGATCCTGAAATTATGAAGATGC
The DNA here is from genome assembly GCA_005239525.1 of Nicotiana knightiana. Lineage (NCBI taxonomy): Eukaryota > Viridiplantae > Streptophyta > Magnoliopsida > Solanales > Solanaceae > Nicotiana > Nicotiana knightiana. The sequence continues at coordinate 187,705 of ML412169.1, read as the reverse complement.
TCGAAGAACTGACAAAACGAATTGAGTCGGGGGAGGAGAAGATCTAGGGTCGATAAAATCCCGGGGGCACCTCCAATATTGAAGGGTCTGGATTCCAAAAACTTCATGCAAAAACCTTTCCCCCCGAGTCGATTCCCAAGAAGTTCTGTGTGCCCGAGATTCCTAAATACAATGGAACGACCGACCCGAACGAGTATGTCACCTCTTACGCATGTGCTACCAAAGGGAATGATCTAGAGGATGACGATATCAAATCTGTCTTGCTAAAGAAATTTGGAGAGACCCTATCAAAGGGAGCTATCATATGGTATCCAATTTACCACCTAATTCTATTGAATCATTTGCTATGCTTGCAGATTCTATTGTAAAGGCACACACAGGGGCCATCAAGGTTGAAACCAGGAAGTCGGACCTTTTCAAGGTAAGGCAGAAGGACAACAAAATGCTCAGAGAATTTTTTTCTCGATTCCAAATGGAACGAATGGACCTGCCACCGGTCGTTGATGATTGAGCTGTTCATGCTTTCACCCAAAGACTCAATGTTCGAAGCTCAGTGGCTTCGTTACAGTTGAAGAAGAATTTGATAGAAAGCCCCAGTCTGTTACTTTGGCTCATGTGCATAATCGGTATCAATCGAAGATTAGGGTTGGAGACGACCAACTTGGGGCTCCTTCCAGGTCCGTTTATCCAATCAGAGCCGTTGATAGAATCAAGACGGACATTGACTGGGAATCGAGGTTGAACAGAGATCGGTATCAGCCATATAATGGAGATCGTAGAAGTAGTGGATCTGGGCGAAATCCTGTACGAAATGAAAGGATAAGTGATCGAGGCTAGCGCTTTCGAGGGATCATGATCAAGAACGGATTCGACAGGCCTATCAGATCTAAAGAAGCACCACGATTATTAGAGTACAACTTTAATGTTGATGCATCCGTCATCGTATTGGCTATCGGACGCATCAAAGATACCAAATGGCCTCGGCCTTTACAAATCGATCCAGCCCAAAGATATTCCAAACCAAATTTGCAAATATTATGGCACCCATGGCCACAAAATGGAAGATTGTCGACAATTGAGAGGAGAAGTAGCTCTGTTATTCAACAATGGGCACCTTCGGGAGTTTCTGAGCGACCGAGCCAAGAATCATCTTAGAAACAGGGATTCCAATAACCAAAATGAGAAAGAAGAACCTCAACACGTCATTCATATGATCATCATAGGAGTCGATGTTCCCCAAGACCGATGTTAAAGCGTATCAAAGTATCAATCACGAGGGAGAAACAGACTCGAGATTACATACCAGAAGGAACTTTATCATTCAACGACGAGGATGTAGAAGGAATCATGCAGCCCCATAATGATGCACTGGTAATATTTGTACTCATGAACAAAATTTGAGTTAAACGTGTGTTAATTGATCCAGGTAGTTCGGCCAACATCATTCGATCAAGGGTAGAACAACTCGGCCTACATGATCAAATTGTGCCCGCGACTCGAGTGCTAAACGGATTCAACCTTGCATGTAAAACTACTAAGGGAGATATAACGTTACCGGTAAACACAATCAAAACCATCCAGTAGACCAAGTTTTATGTGATCGAAGGGGACATGAGATATAACGTGCTATTCGGGAGACCGTGGATCCACAATATGAGGGTTGTGCCCTCAACCCTTCACCAGGTGTTAAAATTCCCAACACCGGAGGGGATTAAAATGAGCTATGAAGAGCAACCCGCCGCGAAGGAAATGTTTGCCGTCGATGAAGTAATTCCAATATCAACACTCTCATCGACAAAGGAGTCAGATTCGAAATCAAAACAGGAAGCCAAATAGCAATCACCGATGCGGGCCTCAACCTTATTGAGCAAGCATGGGACTGACGAAGACGATGATTATGGGGTTCCTCGATCCTTCATAGTCCCCGATGCTTCCGACGCTACCAAATCAACGGTCGAAGAGCTGGAGAAGGTCATACTAATCAAATATCTGCCCGATCGAAAGGTATACCTGGGCAAGGGGTTAACTCCCAAGCTCAGGAAAAAACTCATTCAATTTCTTATAGCTAACATGGATTGTTTTTCTTGGTCCCATCTTGACATGACAGAGATCCCACCGGATATCACCACTCATAAACTGAGCATGGACCCTGAAATTCCATTCAGTGAAGCAGAAAAGGAGACCCTAGTTCGAGATCAAGCATGCCTTCATCAATGAGGAGGTAACTAAATCATTAAAATTAGGTCCATCAGGGAAGTCAAATACCCGGAATGGCTAGAAAACGTAGTAGTCCCTAAAAACGGGAACAATCTGAGAATGTGTGTGGACTACATTTATTTAAATAAGGCATGCCCCAAGGACTCTTTCACTTTGCCTAATATCGATCGAATGATTGATGCCACGGCCGTCCACGAGATCCTCTGTTTTCTCGATGCCTATTCCGGGTACAACCAAATACGAATGAATCCGGATGATCAGGAAAAGACCTCCTTCATCACTAATTATGGCACATACTGCTATAACATAATGCCATTTGGATTAAAAAATACTGGTGCCACTTACCAACGCCTAGTAAACCGTATGTTCGAAGAACAAATAGGGAAATCTATGGAAGTTTACATTGATGATATGTTAGTTAAGACCCTTCGAGCAGAGGACCATTTAAAGAATTTGCAGGAAACCTTCAGTATATTGAGATTAACACCGACAAGATCAAAGCTATCAAGGATATCACGGTAGTGGACAACGTGAAAGCTGTGAAAAGGCTAACGGGCGCATAGCCACCTTGGGGCGATTCATCTCGAGGTCCTCGGCTAAGAGTCATCGATTTTTCTTGTTGCTGAAGAAGAAAAATAACTTCACTTGGACCCCGGAATGCCAACGGGCCTTGGAAGAACTTAAGCAATATTTATCGAGCCCGCCACTACTTCACACACCGAGGGGAGATGAACAACTATTCTTGTATTTGGAAGTATTGGAGATAGAGGTAAGTGGAGTCCTAGTTAGGGAAGAACAAGGTATGCGATTTTCGATTTATTATGTTAGCCGGACCTTGGGTGAGCCGAAACTAGATATCCTCACATAGAAAAATTGGTGCTCGCTTTGCTAAGCGCCTCTAGGAAACTAAAACCGTACTTTCCATGCCACTCTATATGTGTTGTGACAACTTACCCATTGTGAAATATGATGCACAAACCTAAACTCTCAGGACAATTGGCCAAATGGGCCGTAGAAATCAGCGGGTACGATATTGAATATCGACCCCGGACAACTATTAAGTTTCAAATTTTGGCAGATTTTGTGACTGAATTTACATCGGCCCTAATACCCAAGATCGAAGGAGAGTTGTTGGTAAACTCGAGGACGTCTTTTCTAATCTGGACATTCTTTACAAATGGTGCATTGAACGCAAAAGGGTCCAGACTTGGCGTCGTATTGAAACTACCCACATGCAGCATAGTTAGACAATCCATTAGAACTGTGAAATTGACTAACAACGAGGCCGTATATGAGGCCATGGTTGCAGGTCTCGAACTGACCAAAATCTTAGGGGCAAAGGTGATCGCAACTAAGTGCGACTCCCTCCTTGTGGTGAATCAAGTTAACGGAACGTTCGAAGTCAGATAAGATGAATGCAAACGTACATAGAGAAGTTATAGGTAATGTTACATCGGTTTAAAGAGTGGACTTTGAAGCACGTACCTCGAGATCAAAATAGTGAGGCCGATGCCCTTGCAAACTTAGGTTCGTCGGTCGAGGACGAAGAGTGCAACTCAGGGGCAGTTGTACAACACATGAGGTCAATAGTGCAAGAAGGTCACGCCGAGATAAACTCCACAAGCTTAACCTGGATAGGAGAAATAAATACGTAGAGTATTTGAAGACCGAAAAATTTCCCTCAGATCCAAAAGAATCGAGGGCCCTGCGCACAAAGGCAGCCCAATTAAGCTTGTCCAACGATTGAACCTTGTTCAGAAGAATGTTCAATGACCCACTAGCAATATGTATGGGACCGGGAGATACCGAGTATGTTCTGAGGTAAGTTCACGAGGGCACTTGGTGAAATCATTCAGGCGCTGAATAATTGGTTCTAAATGTGATCAGAGTCGGCTATTACTGGATCTACATGGAAAAAGATGCGAAGGAGTTCGTTCGACATGTGACAAATGCCAAAGATATGCTCTGATGATTCACCAACCCTTGGAACTGCTACATTCGGTCTTGTCACCATGGCCATTCATGAAGTGGGGAATGGACATCATCGACCCTCTTCCATAGGCACTGGGTAAGGCTCAATTTATCTGATTTATGACTGACTATTTTCTAAGTGGGTTGAAGCGCAGGCATACGAGAGGTTAGGGAGAATGAACTTATCGACTTTATTTGGGACCACATCATATGTCGGTTCGGGATGTCATCCGAAATTGTGTGTGACAACGGGAAACATTTTATCGATATTAAAATGACCAAATTTCTCGAGGATCATAAGATAAAAAGAATCTTATCGATACCTTATCACCCTAGCAGGAACGGGCAAGACGAATCGACCAACAAAACCATAATCAAAAACCTTAAGAAAAGGTTAATTGACGCCAAAGGGAAATGGAAGGAGATCCTGCCCGAAGTCCTTTAGGCATACCACACGACTGCAAAGTTCATAACCGGGGCTATTCCGTTCTCATTGGTTTATGGTTCTGAAGCCCTGATATAAGTTGAAGTCTGGGAGCCAAGTATCAGATTCCGATATGCAACAATGGAATCAAATGATGAGGCCATGAATACGAGCTTGGAGCTATTGGATGAGAGGTATTATAATCGACGGGCCAATCTTCGATACACCAGTGCCGGGGACTTAGTACTAAGGAAGGTCACACTAAACACCCAAAATCAAAACAACGGGAAGTTGGGTCCCAATTGGGAAGGACCGTACCAGATTCTCAAGGTCACCGGGAAAGGTTCCTATAAGCTCGGAATGGTGAACGGAGAACAACTACCGAGCAATTGGAATGTAACTCACCTAAAACGACTAGATTTGACATGTGATCGACAAGAAGCGACACAAAGTTTTTAGGTCTGAAAGCACACGTTGCACTCCTTTTTCCTTAGACCGGTTTTCTCCTAAATGTTTTTTTCCTACAAGGTTTTTAACGAGAGAACAGTGGATCATGCTAAATTAGAGTTAAAGACTGATTATGAATCGGTGTCGAAGATCACATTAACAGTATCCGAGGTTCCTCTACAATCAAACTCGAATACTATGGGGCATTACCCTCGAATATCAACTTCAGTGAGGAAATTACTTCGTAAAGGAAGGGTCTCGATAGATAGGATTTATTGTAAGGGAAAAACGGTCAAAGGAACTATGCCGACATAGATTGCTCGAGCTCTGGAATAAAATATGTACGTATGTATAACTGTTTATCACAAGAATAAAGAGAAGTACTTTCCTTGCAATCATCTTATGTTTTAAAAATTTCCTCTTTACATCCCTTAAAGAACTTCGCACCTCTGATCACCTAGAGATAACGAGCTCAAAGGACGCTTATAACCGGATTTCGAATGATCACTCCCTCACTCAGAGACTGCCATCCGAAAACAAAGTCGAACATGCCAAGTCACTAGGCCTCGGGGGCATAAGACCTATTAGGCAACCCCCATATATTAAAGGTCACATCCAACCCGCTTGGGACTGTTATCTTGGGCAAGCCCAGATAGCTAAGGAAAGCAAGTCCAATGGGAAGCTCCCAAACCAAAAGTCCATGGCCATATTAACATGGCTCGAAAACGTCCGAAACCCGTAACAAAAACTAGGCCTTCAAAAAGAAATATTTTTCCACAACCAGTTCTAAAGGCTACCCTAGGCAAACTATAATCTAGGCTACCTACTTTGGGAGAAATTTTTCGGTAACATCGAACCCCCAAGATGCCTTAAGACAGAATAATCTAAAGGCAAGGTTTGTTTGAACTTTCTAACATAACCTAAGTTATTTTATGCTAAGTCATTCCAGCCTTCGTGAATACAAGTAATAAAGCAAAAGTAAAATTTGAAAGCTGAACGGGAAAGACTACCTTATATATATATATATATATATATATATAGAAATCTACAATGGTCAAAACGACCTCAAAAAGATGCAAAAAGAAAAAAATAAAAATATCTAAAAGCCTAAGCGGCGTGGTCCTCATCAGGGCAGCGTCTTCATCTTCAGGATCTTCCCCGCCTTTTCGGTTAAGCTATCAGAATCTTCCTCGGGAAAAGCCAGCTTCCGGGACCTGTCTTCTTCTACTTTGGCATTCTCGATTTCACCTAGTATGTTGAAGTGCTGAGCATGGGCTCCCTCGAGGGATTCTCTTCGAGCTTGCCACCTTGTATGCTCCACCATACTTTTAGCCTGCACCTGAATTGCCTTGGCATCAACCTTAACCTAGGACATTTTAGCATCAGCCTGGTCTCGGCCATAACCACCTCTGATTTGGCGGCCTCGAGTTCCTTGGCCAGATTCTCTTGACAAAAAATAACCAAGTTTAGATGGGATTGGAGCTCCTCGATCTTCTTGGCCTGCACCAAGCTTTCCTCTTTTGCAGCTCGAAGTTGGACCTTGTCCAACGCCAGTTGCGCTCGGATAGCTTCCTTTTCCGAGTCTAAGAGATCCATATTTTCTTGAACTCCTCGGCCTCAGCTTGTATCATTTCTACCTGCGCCTGGAGCTGCCCAATTGGTTGAAGCCTCTGTCAAACCTGCAGGATCTGATTGTTAGCCACTGAGTCCAGTTCGTTGTCACTATCGTCAAGTACTCAGTTTACCTGCTTGGCCCATTCAGTATGATCCTTCCGAGCCGCTTGTAACTCGTCGTGAAGCTTCTCACTCAGAAGCTTCTAGGTGTCCCTCTTCTCAGTAAGCTCCCGAACCTTGGTCTTGTGTTGGGTTAACTCCTCCCGGAATGTCTCATGGTGTACTAACGAGGCTTGCAAGCGTAAAGAAAGGTGTTAGGACTATTTTCAACTTCAAATTTAAGATACATAATAAATGGACACTCAAAGTTACCCGATTTAAATCATATTGAGCTTCATTGAATAGGTAGGGTGCTTCCATCGCGTCCATCATGGTCTGGTCCTCTTTGGTCACCATGCACCGAAGGTAGTAAGCAACCCTTACGGTAGCGGAGAAAACCCGGGCATTCTCCGGGATAAAAAAAACTATTGACAGCTTTAGGTTAGGGTTAACACTCGGGGTGGGGAACCGATCCACCAACTTTGGGCTCGAAGAAGAATCGCTGGCCCTCGATGATGGTACCTTCTTTGGCGCCAGAAAGTCACCAAGCCCAGTGACGTCCTCTGAGGTAGTGGATTCTAACCCATCTAAGAAGTTGTGGATATTTTTCGCCCCCTGAGGCCCTCGTAAGAACGACCTTCTAGCATACCGGCCTCATGGATCATTGCATTTGAGAACTGAGGAGACCCGGTAAGGTCAATCGCCTCAAGTGCATCTTTCAGGGCACCTTCCTCTGTTCGAGAAGTATCAACCCCGGTCTCCATCTCGACTCCCCTGGCTTGGGGTAAAGTAGCTTCTCCCCATTTCGGTTCGGAGATCTAGGCCAGTGCCTTCTCAGCAGCCTCCCCAGCTTGAGGCAAAGCAGTTCGCACCCGAGCCACTAAATCAAAATTATATTCTTCTTCTTCATCATCTTCTTCTTTGGACTCATCCCTCAGTCGGCATATTGAGTCCGATGGGAAGACGCCGGTACTTTCCTTAGGCTTACGCACCGTCCTCCTCTTTGGTTTTTTCTTTTCCAAGTCCAGAGAGCTTGGGGCCCTTTTCCTTTTCTTCTCATCACCCTGCCTCGGAGCAGGGGACTCGAGGGACACATCTTCATCATTGGATGGAGGTCTCATTGCAACATATTTGGGGAGAGCTACAAAAGAAAGCAAAACCAAGTAGAATTCGACAATGCAAGGAGAAAGTCAAACATCATTGGATCAGAAAAGAAAACTTACCATGATTACGAGCCTCCCACCGACCCTTGACAATTCCATCCATGGGCGCTCGAAATATGGTCTCTGTGACACAAGTTCCTCGACCCACTCCTTGATTTGAGGAACGACATCCGGCATCTGAGCCACAGCTGTACCACAAAAACACCGATAAGAAGGGAGAAACAATAAATAAAATCTTTAAGGCAAAGTTGTGCTTACACTTCATGTTCCATTTCTCGGGAAATGGCATGTCCTCAGCAGGGATCAAGTAAGTCCAAAGTCCTTATTCGGAAGAATCGGCCCATCCAGCCTCGATCCTGAGCCTCATTTATACTCAAGAATACGGCCCTACTGGCTCGACGAGCATGTTTGATTAATCCCCCTCAATAGAATCGGGGACTGTACATGCGCATAAGATGATCGAGGGTGAAGGGACACCCCTTGATTTTGTTTACAAAGAAATGGAGAAGAATCACTATTCTCTAGAAGGAGGGGTGAATTTGACCGAGGTTCACCTCTTACCTTTTACGGAAGGTGATAATGACTGAGTCTAAGGGACCCAACTGGAAGGGGTAAGTGTAAACACTTAAAAAACCCTCCACATGGGTAGTAATTGATTCCTCAGGCGAAGGCACCACCACATGCTTATCTCCCCAGTTGCAATCCTTTTTGACCATGGAGAGGAAATCATCAGTGATCAAGCATATATATCTCAAAACTGGCTCGCAACAGACCCGGTATCGAGGAAGTTTTTTCAACCTGAAAACCAGCAACGGTCGGGCACCCTGCAGGAACAAACTCTTCAGGGTGTGGTTCCGCCGCATTCCCGTCGCCGGCAGGTCATGATGAAGGGGCAGCCTCCTTTTGAGGGACGGTCTTAGAAGTTTTCGCCATTTTAGAGTAGATATGAAGAATAGGAAATTAAGAAGGTACACTTAGTGGTTTGCAAAAGGTGCAAGAAATCTAGGTACAAAAGTTAGAGAGTGAAGAGATTTTTGAAGAACAAGAATAGAAGGAGCTATGAATGTAAAGTTTGAATGAATAAAAGTTGGGATATTTCTAGTCTTCTAATGACGGTTCAAACCTCGTAATGGCAAACCAACGACTGACAGGCATTTAATGCCTTGGTAGCTGGACCGACGGGACATTTCCGTAACCGATTATCGCTTACATCATGATCGAATGTTTTAGTAACTGTTTGTCACAGACGTCATGATTCAACGAAGCAAAATTCAGAAGTTCATATCATTTCTCATCATTTTCTCTCCGAGAAATGAGGGGACTATCTATATACAGTCAAAACCAGGTTCGCCTCTTATGTGACCAATCAAGATTGAAACATGGTAGGTTGAAGCTCGATGTCAAGTTATATTGAACCCAGGTGTGAAGTTACTTCGTTGAGCTCGTGACACTGGGACCGAACAAAATCGAGACCAAACAAGATCAAGGGAAATTTGCCGAGCCAAATAATGGAAGGCCGAACTATCCGCGATCGGTTGTAGATCACAGCGAAAATCTCGGAACGTATCAAGGAGAGACCGATTAATTAGCAAATCATGAGATTTTTTACCTTGTATAGAATTGTACCAAGAGTAGGACACCCCTACTATATAAAAGGGGGTCTGATCATTTATTACACACATTCCAATATGTAACATATAATAATATATTATTATTTCTAGACCTTATCATCTTGTTATTATGTTCTTACATAAGTTGAGGCATTTCTTAGTTTGAGGGTGATCGAACTCGAAGGCCAAGGATGTTCAATTTGTATGGTTTGCATTTATTCTTTTATCGTCATTTTCAATATTAATCTATTTTCTTAATTTGTATCAAATTATATCACGTATCCTTAAACTGCATATAAATTCAATTATTATCCGATTTTAAGGGTAAACATCATGATATGAGTCTTTTCACAAATTTCAGTGATGACTTCCATATGAACTGGTTGGCTTGTTGAAAGTATTTTTTCTTTTTGGAGCCCAAGGTTAGTTGAATAGCTTCACTTTATGTATTATGACTTGCGCGTGTAGTTGTTTTTGATTTACAAGTAGTTCAGAGTTGATTTGAAAGAATAATTCTCAATTTGGAAGCTTTAAGTTGGAAGAGATGACCATGGTTTGACTTTTGAGTAAACGACCTCAGAATTAAGATTTGAAAATTTCTATAGGTTCATAAGGTGATTTCGGGCTTGGGCGTATGCCGGGTTGAGTATCGGATGGTTCGGGAGCGATTCTGTGCTTATTGTTGAAAGATTGCATTTTTGAAGGTCTAAAATTTTCTAAATTTGACTTATAGTGGAATTTGGTGTTATCGGACTTGGTATGATTCGAATGCGTTCAATGAAGCTTGTAATTTAAAAGAAGGATTTTGATCGACAATTCGTGATTTTGATGTTATTCGTGGCATTTTGAGCCTTTAGGAAAGTTTGGATACAATATTGGGACTGATTGGGCGGGGTTTCGGGGGCCTAAGGTGATTTTCGAGATGGTTTCAGACCATTTCTCTATGTTCTGTAGTTGCTGGTGTTTCTTGTATGCATTTCGATTGCGTAAGAGTAGACGCGATCGCGGAGAGTAACCTAGAGTTAGGTAGAATTTGTTCATCGTGATCGTGGCACAATATTTGCGATCGTGAAAGTTAATTTGTTGAGGGCTGAAAGGTTGGCCTTCGCGTTCGCGTAGGGTTGGCATGGTACGCAATCGCGGAAGGACATCACGATAACAAATAAGAATGGGGCTGACAGGCCTGGCACTCATTAAGCTTTTCCGAACGCGACCCAGGGACCGCGAACGCGAACGCGAACGCGAACGCGAAAGACATGGATCAAGAGGCATCATGAACGTGACATGTGGGTCACGAGCGCAAAGAGTATTTGTGGGCAACTGTGATTTTAGCCTTCACAAACGTGAAGAGGAAAGGCCCGTGCAGACTTCATTTTATTTCGGGACTTCGCTCATTTCTTTAACTTCTCATTCAGGTTGGGCAATTTTTGGAGCTCTTTGAGGGGAGATTTTCATCATCTAGTGCAAGGTAAGTGTTTCCCACTTATTATGAGTTAAATAAATGGATTATACATGGATTTAAATATGAGTTTTTGTAAAAATTGTGGAATTTTCGAATAAAACCTAGAAATGGTATTTTTGGATTTTGAACTTTAAATTGGACATGAAAATTAGAATAAATTATTTATTTGAGTTCGTGGTGCTATGGTTATCAATTATCTTCAAAAAATTTTGAACTCCGGGCGCGTGAGCTCGGGGGTTGACTTTTTGAGTGGAGTTAAAAATTATTATAAATTATCAAATTACAAGTCTTTGAGTATATTTTGATTGGTTTGCACGTTGTTTACTAGTTTCAAATTGTTTGACATTGGTTTGAGGAGTAGAGAGGCATTGGAAACTTCAGAGCGAGGTAAATTTCTAGTCTAACCTTAAGAGGGAAAATTTACCCCATATGTGTTAAATTGTTATGTGCTACATGTTTTTGGAGCTACGCATGTATGAGGTGACGAGTATCTGTGTGTATGCTAGAATTTCTGATTATGTCCGGATAGAATCAGACTCACATCATGCGTTAATTGTACTATTTGAGTTATTCTTGCCTTTTTAAATGCTTTCATTTTCATTATAGCATGATATTAGACTTGCATAGAGTAATGGACTTGCTATTTTAGATACTTGAGGAGCTACTTGATTAGCCGTGGAAATTGTACTTCCCATACTGATTTCTCCCGCCTTGTGTGTATTCATCAAAAATTTTTCTTAAATTTCGTAACTTACGCGTATATTCGTGAGTGGAGTCATGGACCCGTTAAAGTTTTAAATTCTAATTGGATTGGGCTGAACGCCTCAGTAGTACTCTTATGGGATGGGGCCGTTCGCCTCGGCAGTATAATGTAATACACTCTTATGGGATAGGGTCGTTCGCCTCGACAGAGTAACATATTCTTATAGGATCGGGCAGTTCGCCTCGCCGGGATTATGTATCACACTCTTATGGGATTGGGTCGTTCACCTTGGTAGGATGTTGTATCAATCTTATGGGATCGGGCCGCTCGACCCGACAGTTCTATGAAACACTCTTATAGGGTCGGGCCATTCGACTCCACAGAATCATGCGAAATATTTGATAAGGAGTCATCGTACTTATGAATCTTCCTGACTTGATATGTGACCGTTTATTCGGTGATGGCTATTTTGCATTCCATTTGAGTAAGTATCTGGTATTTGAGGACTTCATGTTTACTCTTTAGTTAAGGATCGTAATGTACTTATATTTGTTTTCACTGTTGTACTTCCCATGCTTCATATATGCCTACTTTTATTGTACTTGATTTTTTGGACCATTAGTAAGTGTCAATGTCGACCCCTCGTCACTACTTCTTTGGAGTTGGGCTAGATACTTACTGGGTATGCGTTGATTTACGTAATCATGCTCACTTCTGCACTGATTGTGCAGGTAATGAGACAGATGATTTGGTGGTCTTCTTTGTGCGTAGGCGCAACTGTTGAGGAGACTTTGTGGTAAGCTGCATTTCATGTTACGACCCGCAGCACACACAGTCCCCATCTTGTTCATTTATTTTTATCTTGTCTATCTTATATTCCAGACAAATGTTGTAGTAGTATTGTAATTTATAGTAGATGCCCACACACTTGTGATACCGGGTCTTGTGGATTTCGAATTTTCCCGTGGTTGTTCTGTTATGATTTTGGGTTTATATTTAAGCCACCTTCGAATATTTAAAATAATAACATCTAAACCTTTCATGAAAACTAACGAACTTTCACTCTTTATTTCTTTAATTTTTTTCAAAATGCATTTTGGATTTACTATTGTTGAACTGATTTATAAATCGACTTGCCTAATGGTACTTGTAACATCGACCCATCATTTTGTGCATCAGAATTCCGTTCAACTATTTGAAGTCTTAAGTAGCTTTGTATGATGTATTATGACCTGTGTGAATCTTTGGTTTTATTTTCAGATGATTCAGAATTGGTTTGGAAAAGAGAATTTCATGTTTGAAGTTTTAAGTTGGAAGAGTTGACCAAGTTAAACTTTTGAGCACTTGACCCCAGATCAGAGTTTTGATGGATCTGTTAGGTCTGGATGGTGATTTTGGACTAGGGAATATGCTTTCACGACCCATCTTACCCTCCGAAAGGTATCGTGACGGCACCTAGTTTCTATGACTAGTTAAGCCTAACATTTGCGGAAAAATGAAAGAATCAATAAAATAAAGACAGAAAAGAACTCAAGTAGATATAACATAGCTGCTCAACATATACACTTTCACTTCCCAAAACTCGGAATGTCACCGTAGTCACAAACTCTATACTAAATGTAGCTCTATACAGAGAAACAATGGAAAATACACAAGTCTTCTATGCCTATACTAGAGTAGAAGGGGACTTGTGGGATTCTGCGGACGCGGACGAATTACCTCGCGGTCTCCTGGCTGCTGCTAGGACGACTCCTAGCCACGATATTAGGTGCTGGCACCTGGATCTGCACATGGAGAAAACATGCACAGGAAAGGGCATGAGTACTCCACATTCGGTACTCCGTAAGTGCCAAGCCTAACCCCAGTCAAGTAGTGACGAGGTCAGGTTGAGGCCCTACTGAGTTTGTAAAAAAAACAAGTCAATATATAATTTAAAACAGTGAAATACAGATAAGCAATGATAAACAGGATTAACGAAGACGGAAAGATTTAATAATATAAAGAGAGCCCTCGGCTCAGCACAACATATATCTCAACAGTAAATGTGCAATGCAGTACACGGAGAAATCTCCCGGATCTCAGTTCGTAGTTCTAATTTAAATATGCTATGCAGTATAGGGGGAAAGCTCCCGGATCTCTGTCCGTAGTCCCAATTTAAATATGCATTTCAGTGCATGGGGAAAGCTCCCGGATCTCGGTCCGTAGTCCCAATTTAAATATGAAATGCAGTACAGGGGGAAAGCTCCCGGATCTCGGTCCGTAGCCCAATTTAAATATGCAAAGTAGAAGTATGTCAGTTATGGCTTAATTAAACAATCCAGGAAAAACAACAGGCAAGAATAGAGTAAAGCTACCTAAGCATGATGTGACTAGTAGCAAATAAGAGGAAATCAAGTCAGAACAGGTAGGCATGCTTACTCTTAAGATATCTACTCTATTAAGATGGAAACAGTAATATGGGAATGAAAATGAGCGATTTCGTAGGAGTAAAAATAGGATTTTAGAAACAATGACCCGTGTACGCACTCGTCACCTCGCGTACACGGTGTCCACATAACAAAATCAGTATNCCACGAGTATCTGACTCCGGGTGGCCCAAATCTATTCAAATCGATTGCATGGTGTAAATATCACTTCAAGGGAACAAAATAGCTAATTATTTATAAGCTAATACGCGAAATTAGGAAATTCGCACAAAAAGTTCCCTGGGCCCACATCTCGGAATTGGGTAAACTTTATATTTCCCGAACACCCATTCGCTCATGAACCCACTCGAACAAGAATCAACAAATCCGACGTCTAAATCTCCCTAAATCCTCAGATTTCTACTTGGGAAAATTTCATCCCATTTTCATGGGTTTTCATCCAATTTCATTGATTAGATTGAGGAAATTATAGGGATTATCGATATATAAAGGGATTAAGGTTAGAAAAGGTTACTATGATTCTCCTATTCAAATCCCACTGAAAATCGCCAAGTTCCGAGCTCACAATCGATTTTGGAATTATGAAATTCAAACCCTCAGATTTTTGGTATAAATTGTCCAGATATTTCGCACCTGCGACACCGGGATCGCACCTGCGATGCCGTACCTGCGGAAACCCAATCGCAGGTGCAGAAGTTCATTAAGTGGCCTGGGGTCGCACCTGCGGCACCCCTTTCGCACCTGCGTGTATGGCCTGGGGTCGCACCTGCGGAACCCCCTTCGCACCTGCATGTCCGCACCTGCGGAAATACCATCGTAGGTGCGAGACACCAGAACCAGAATGGTTCAACTGTTCTCAAATTCACAAACTCACCCGTTGGGCATGCAAAACAACCCCGAGGCCCCAGGGATCTCAACCAAACCTACCAACTGACCCTAATACCTTGTTTAAACTTGGTCAAGCCTTAAAAGCACATCTCATAACATCGAAATCATCAATTATGCATAGATTCAAGCCTAAGAGCTTAGCAAATTTCTAGAATTCATATCCGATGCCGAAACACGTCTAAACTCATCCGAATGACCTCAAATTTTGCACAGAGGTCATAAATGACATTACGGACCTACTGTCGCTTTCGGAATCCAATGCGAGTCCGATATCAAAATTTCACCTATCGGCCAAAATCGCCGAAATTCTAACTTTCGCCAATTCAAGCCTAAATCCACAACCGACCTCGAAAACATATTCCGAACACGCTCGTAACCCCGAAATCACCCAAAGGAGCTAAAGGATTCAACAGAATTCCATTCCGGGTCCGTCTTCACACAGCTCTAGCTACGACCATATTTCTAAAGCTAAATTCCACATTTATGGACTATGTGTCAAAAATAACCCCGGATTTCATCACTCAACGCTCTGACAAGTTCCAATAACATAAATAGACACGGGAGAAGCGGTTAATAGGGCATTGGGGCACAAATTCTTAAAATGACCGATCGGGTCGGTACATCTTCCCCTTCTTAAGAAAATCATTCGTCCTCGAACGAGCATAGAAACATACCTGGAGCTGGGAAAAGATGAGGGTACTGACTCCGCATATCTTGCTCGGTCTTCCAAGTCGCCTCCTCGACTGGCTGACCCCTCCACTGAACCTTTACTGACGCAATATCCTTTGACCTGAGCTTTTTGACCTGCCTGTCCAATATAGCCACAGGCTCCTCAACATATGATAGATCCTTGTCCAATTGGACTGAGCTGAAATCGAAGACATGAGTCGGGTCACCGTGATACTTCCAGAGCATGGAGACGTGGAACATCGGATGAACCCCTTCTAGGCTAGGAGGCAGGTCTAGCTCATAAGAAATCTCCCCAACATGCCGCAACACTAAAAAAG
The DNA here is from genome assembly GCA_005239525.1 of Nicotiana knightiana. Taxonomy (NCBI): domain Eukaryota; kingdom Viridiplantae; phylum Streptophyta; class Magnoliopsida; order Solanales; family Solanaceae; genus Nicotiana; species Nicotiana knightiana. The sequence continues at coordinate 171,674 of ML412169.1, read as the reverse complement.
GCCAATAAATCTCGGACTCAGCTTGCCTTTCTTCCCGAACCTCATGACTCCCTTCATAGGCGATACCCGAAGCAAAACCCGATCACCACCTCTTCTTCCTGTTCCCAGGTTCTTGTGGGTTCTAAGAGCTGAAACATGAGTTGAGCAATATACTATTGAGGACCATCTTTTTGGAGATGAGAAGCATTTCCTGTTGGATCTTCTGGGAATTAG
>ML412169.1:78461-170595 GCA_005239525.1 Nicotiana knightiana | reverse complement strand
GGGGGGGGGGGTAAGTGTGTGGTATGTGTTATTGATTGTTGTGCTGGTGCTTGATATATGTGGTGTGTTATTGTGGTTGTTGGTTCTGTTATCTGTGAGGGAGTGTGGGTGAGAAGGTAACTTCCAGGAGGTGGTAGGAAGAACTTTAATGGTTGCATCATTCCATTGAAGGTCCTTCAATAGGTTGAGCAACAGAGTTGCTAATGCTACAAATTGGAGAACTGCCAATAGAGTGTGCAAGTCATTATAGGTAGAACCTGAAAAAAAGAGAATAAGGTTAGAGTATCTGTTGACACCACTGATCTCCTCCAAGTGGATTTGAAGAATGTGAATGTGGCTTCTTTACAAGGTTTGTCTCCGTTTCTGAAAAATAGTCAATTACAACATTGGAAGAATGGTGATTGGTAAGCTACTGTGAGGGAGGCTTGAGCTTCCTGATATTTTTGTGTCTGAAGGTTGGTGTGTCTAAGTAGTCCTGAAGAATCTGCGCTCTGATATTATTAGGTAAAGAGGAGGATGAGGTGTAGTTGGTCAGTGTTGTGAGCTCATGACTTAGTTTTGACAGTGAGTCTGTTGGGACATTGTCTTCTGTGTAGGTGTGTGAGCATCTGAAGCTTTCACATTGATTACAAAGGTCTGAGATCTGTTGTAGTTTCATCTTCAAGGACCAAGGGAAATCTTTACCATTTGTTAGCCACTAAATTAGGAGTGCAGAGTCAGATTTTAGATGAACCTTAGTGAACCAATTGTTCAAACACCATTGGATACCTAAGAGAGCTGCTTTAGTTTTTGCAAAGTTATTGGTACCTTCCCCTAGAGGTGCAGCAATGGCATGAATTAAACCACAGTTGTGATCCCAAGTCTCGTACCTATGACTTTGGAGATGATCTTGTTTATGAAATTGCTGAGGCTGATGGGTCTGAATTTAGATAGGGAATTTGGAAATTCCACCTTGGGGAGGAGAACCAAGCATGCACTGGTCATGTATTTTGGCATGATTCAGCCGCCAAAGAAAGCTAATACAACATTTAGAAAATCATTCTTAATAATGTCCCAGCAAGATTGGTAAAATTTTCCATTGAAACCATCTGGCCTGCAGCACTAGTGGGGTTCATAGAGAAAACAATATCTTTGAGTTCAGGTAAGGTAGGATCTGCAGACATAATAACATTATCTTCTAGAGTGATCATGTAGGGGATGCATGACAGTAAATCTTTTCTGATGGCTCCTCCTGGATTTGTGAAAAGGTCTTGGTAAAATTCACACGCTGCTTTACCAATAGCCTCATCATCTTTAATCCACTGTCTATCCTCATCTTTGATTTTGTGATATAGAGTTTCCTTCTTCTGCCTCTAATAAGACTGTGAAAGTATTTAGAGTTGATTTCACCTTATTTGAACCACTTAGTTGTGTTTTTTGTTTCAGAAATGTCTTCTCTAACTTCATGTATCTGATATATTGAGCTTTAAGATCATGCAGTGTTGCTCTATCAGATTCTTCATTGGTCTGAGCCAGAACCATTTCTGCTGCCTTCACTTATTCTTCAAATTCTTTTACTTTTTGGAAGATGTCACCATATTCTTGTCTTGACCATTTACTTAGACCAGTGCAAAGTGCCTTAAGCTTTTGATGAAATACCCACATAGCACTCCCATTCACTTGTTTGTCCTAGATGCCTTTAACAAATGGTTTGAAATTAACATTATCAACCCAGAAGTTAAGAAATCTAAAGTACTTGTTGCCAGTGTCCTATCTAATATTGATTTCCATGAGGAGGGGACTTTGGCCTGTTGAAGCTAGATGAGATATAGTAGTAGTGGGAAATGCAGCTAACCATTGATCATTCACAAGACCTCTGTCTAGCCTTTTCCAAAAAATAGAGCATTTCCCTCTACCATTGGACCAGGTGCATATAGGACCATAAAAACCCAAGTCGACAAATCCACAGTCTTCAATCATGCAAAGAAAATCCATACTCTTGCTCATTTGGTATGGAATGCCCCCTATCTTCTCTTCAACTGAAGCAATTACATTGAAGTCTCCAACCACACACCAAGGAGAGTCATAGGTGGTAGATTTGTGCCTCAACACCTCCCAAAGAGGTTTTCTTAGAATTGGCTTACATTTGGAATAGACTAATGTGAGGAAAAAGGAGTTGTTATTTTCAACATGTCTCATCTTTAAGGTAAGTTTTTATTCATCATGATCAGTAACTAAGGTAGTGAACTCTTTGTCCCAAAAAATCCAGATTTTATTATTAAGATTGGAGACCCCTTGGTGCATGGAGAGTTGGATTTTTAAATGGTTGATATGAGAGGTGTCAAGGAAGAGTTCTAAGATAGCAATAAAAGATAATTTGTGAATGTGTTTCAGAATTCTGAGCCTTTCAATAGCTCCAGAGGTTCTGATGCCTCTTGCATTCCAAATGATTGTACTAATCATTGGAATGAGGATGAGGTTTTGTGGGTTGGTGGGACACTGCTACTCCTAGAATCTTTGCTTCTGGTAATCCTTGGTGAGGTTCTCATTCTGGATGGAGCTCTTGTAGATGCAACATTGTCCTGATTTGGGTATCCATTTAGTGCAGAAATCAGAAGATCACAGTGATGTTCTTCTTCAGGATCTTCCTTACCAAACCCTTTTTCATCATCTTGATCCCCCATTATGTCATCTTCAGATTGTATTGGCCTGTATTCATCTTCCTGCGGAGAATATCTACTGAGTGGCCATTCCTCTAGAACCTCTTTCTAATGGATCGATATGTTGGTTTTCTTTGAGGTTATTGAGAGGAACATGAACAATTTTATGTGTTTTGGATGAGTGGTTGTCATCATTGGTTGGTCCACAAGAGGTTGTTTTTTTCTTAGACAAAAGAGGTTGGGAGACGAAAGGATTGGCAATTATGTTTGTAAGTAGGGGCTTCCTATGATTCATTAGGAACAAAACTATATCTTTTTTGAGCTGCAGGGCTCAAAAAATGGTTATCATCAGGAGGCTCAGTAGGTTTTTCAATATTGATTCCTGCATTTTGTTTTCTAATAGCTTTTCTTCTTTTCTGACTGGGTTTTTTCCTTTATTTTTGTGGTTGAATTTGGAAATCAGCTGCAGCATGAGCTTTTCCTTTAAGCAAGGCTCTCATTGAGCAGAATGATCTTCTTCAGAACTGAGGTTCTCAGAACCCTCCTCAATATCCACATTTTTTGACTGTTGTGCCATTTGTTTGTCTGAATTTGAAACTGTCGTGGCAGGGGTTGATTGGTCATTCCTATGGTCAGACAATTGTGCAGAAGCACACTTATGCAAAACATGAGGAATCCCAACCCCTGATTGTGCCCCTTCTTATTTTTCTATTGGTTTCTCCTAACAATACTTCATTCCTCCTTGAACATCCTTTTCAAGCATATAAAAATTATGGGTAAGGGATTGATCTATAGCCGGGGTGACTTTTTCTAGGACACCTGGAGTCACCAACTGAGAAATAGAAGTCATATCTGACTCCTTGTTCTGCATGGTGGATGAATTGCTGGCCTGCTGTTGTGATGGTTGTTTTAGTATGTATGCCAACTGCTGTTTCTTGCTTTGGTTAGTGCCTTTGAAGTTATTTTCTTTTGGGTTTTCCATTCATCTTTTGATATTTTAGTTACTGCATTTTGTTGACATGTTGTCTTTTGGTGCTATGTTGCATTTTGCATGTTTTGGTCTTGTACATATGCCTTTGATTTTTCTCCTTGTGTCTTCTTTTGGTTTTTTCTTGTACCTGCATCATCTTTGGCCTTGTTTTGATTGCTGATCTGGGATTCACTAACTTCAGCAACTTTTTCTTCCTTTCTTTTTTTCATTTCCTCTTCCCTAATTCTGAGTTGGCATGCATATAATGAGTGGCCCTGGTGTCTGCAGTAGGTGCAATATGCAGGAACATTGTCATATTGTACTTCAAGCCACTGACCATCTCCATTCACATCTTGGTCTTCATCATAACCTAGCCAAACATGACTAGGTCTTTGTTTAGTGAGGTCAATCTGTATTTTGACTTTGGCCACACTACCTCTGGTTTTTTGAAAAGTTGCCAAGTCTAGGAAAAGAGCCTTACCAACTGGAGACAACAGAGGAGTAAGTATCTCCATATAGTAAAGGTGCCAGAGTAGTTAAGGGATTACAATCCATATTGGAACAATAGGGGTCCTCGTTAGGATTGAATATTGGATTCCACGCTTCAATTTTCATCATTTGGCCTTGGATGTACATGTACTGCTTGGTCCATATTGTAGAGTGGTCGTATTTGTTGTCCAAATTAATGTACACTATTTTTGCATTGAAGTGAGCTATTTTGACACCAACTTTAAGTTCAGTTTGAGCTATAAAGCTTTTCCTGATCGCTTCCATCTTGGGCATGCTGTTTGCAAACTTTCCCACTACTAAATACTTGCATCTCTCAGCAACTTTCACCGTATAATCCTCTCTTCTAAAGATAACTGCTGGTTTGCCTTTCTTGGTAATGATAATAGGAGGGGAGAATTCAATGAGGGCTATCTCTACTTCATGCCTAGCTCTCAACCTATTAACATACGAGTGTGTGACTATTGGTGGTGATGGAGGGGGTATATTAGCTGGTTGTTTGATTTTGTTCTGGCTGGCATTGGGCTGTGGAGTGATGGCTATAACTGGGTTGGGCTGGGAAGGTTGCACCGCTTTTTCATGAGGTTTTGTGTTGTTCTTTTGGTTCCTTTTTGGAATGTTTGGTCTCTCAAAGTTAGAATACACCTTGAGGGAAGGAATGTGGATTGGTTTATTAAGGTTTTGAACAGTTGAGGGAGCTTGATTACCTAAATTGGACTGCACTGCTGCAGCAAGAACTGATGGAACAGTGATATTACATGCAGCCAAGAGTTGAGGATTGTGGTAATGAGAATTAGTGGTAGGAATATTTGTTGGGCAGCAGGAAGGCTATCCTCTTAGGTTTGCTCAGCTTGGACAGTTAGAACACCATTAACGACCACCTGTGTAACTGGTGAAGAAGACGACCTGTGATCGTCATTTTTTTGAATTGGTTCTTATAAGTTGACTTGACGACTATCTTTTGGAGGAATTTAGGAAGCATGAACAATAGATTGCCCCTCAATTTGGTCCTTAGAGATGGATGTGGCATTTTGTCAATCACCTGGCATGCTCGAATATGCAGAAATAGATTTTTGCAAAATTGAGACAATTGGGCTGTTGATGTTGTGGTTTGAGATGTTAGAGACAATCTCTAGACCAGCAAAAATCATTTTGCATTGGTTTTGATCAATTTGGACCATCGAAACTCTATTTCTGGCCACTTGGTGCTCATCGGAGAGTTGCAGAGCATATGGGACGATGATAAGCATGGTAGAGATGGCTGAAATTTGGTGAGTAGCTGGTATTTGACTTGGAGAACAATCTCCACGGCTTTGAATCATGCAATTTGGCCCAGAATTGGGATGTGAGTTTTTTGAAGTTCCTTGGCTAAGATTTGCTACAGTGATCCCTGTTGTATTTTGAAGATTTGGAGCAACTGGGTTCAAATTGGGAGATGAAACAATTTAGAGGTTGTGCGCAATGGTAGGACGCGTATTTTAGGGCTGGTCCGGTGGTTTTCCACCATCGGACAATGACATGGTGGCCATATCGCTGCTGCTAGGCTACTTTTCAATTTTGTCACTCTGTACGGAGAGAAAATATTGGGCTGTTTAATTTGACTATGGGGCTTTGATTGATGTACTGGGATCTTGACTATGTATTTCTGGGGTGTGCAATGCTGAGCTAGATTGATGCTGTTGCTGGTGATTTGGTGACTGCCAGTGTGCATGTTTTGATAGGTCCTGTGAGCTATGCATAACTGTATTTGTGCCAAGGTGACATTGGTTGTTTGGCATGCCCAAGAAAGTTGATGCACTCCCATGAGATTGAATATCAGAGATGTTGATACCACACTTTACAAGTGCATCCACAATCCGGATATGGCCATTGTACCTGTAAAAGGAAACAAACCAGTTAAATAAAAACTTGCTCCCAGGTTCTTGTGTGTTCTGGGAGGAGGATTTTGTGTGACATATGAGTGTTGTGGATGTAGAAAAAATAGGGTTACTATGTTTCTTTCTGAGAATGGTATGGTCTCATGAAGGGTGTACCATGTGTGAGTGTTGCATTTGGTATATGCGTGTTATAGTTGACTGTGATATATGGTGTAGGTATTGTGTGTGCTTTGGAGGGTGGGGGGTTGGTGTAGTGGAGAATTTATTAGAAGGTTCATGATCATCTTCTGGAGTGTTGGAAATCTCGAGAAAAGTAAATAAGAACCAGGTGGATCCTTCATAGCTGGTGTCTTCAGTGGCTAGAATGTTGGTAGTGTTAAATGATGCTACCCCGATTGTGGAGCTTGCAGCCTTAGTGCCCAGGTTTTTGTGTTTTCTGGGTTCCAAAAGGTGGTGAGAGGTGATGTTACTGCCAGGTTCTTGTGTGTACTGGAGCACTGGGTGAGGTGTTCAAGGGAGTGGTGAGCTTGCTTGTCAGTGTAATGGAATGTGGGAGGTGTTGTGGTAGGGAGATGCATTTTATGTATATGTGGGTTAGTGTATGTCATCTTGCTTGAATGGACTTCTGTGAATGTGATTAGGGTGTTATTGGTAGTGATTGTGAGGTGGTGAATTCTAGTTGAAGCAACATGCAATTTCCATCTACATTGAGGGATATCCAATAGAATGAGCATCAAGGATGCTAATACCACACATCGGATTTCCACCAATGATGTAGACATTTCTGCTATTCCTGCAAAAATGAGAAAAAGTTTAGCTAAAAATTCATGTACTATCATGATGGTTTTTCTATTGTGGTGATGAAAGTATGCTGAAAGCTTTGATTTTCTTTGGACAGTTAGGTCAGCTGCCAAATGTTTGTGGTGATCATCTATAGCCGTTGGATGAAGTGAAGTTGGTGGTGATGCTTGATGGAAGTTGTATGGTGGCTGTCTTCTTGTACCTGAAGATGGGGTGCCCATTTAGTCCAATATAATCTGGCCTCTGATATGGGAGGGGAGGTCCAGAATAATGTTGAAATGGGTAAGTTGTGGGAGATCATGGCTAAGTTTGGACAAAGAGTCAGCAGGGCAATTTGCTTCCCTGAATGTGTGTGCGCATCTGATTTCCTCACACTGTTGGCAGAGCTATTATAGCTGCTGGATTTGCATCTGAATATTCCATGGAGGATTGGATGTGTTGTTTACCCAATGTACCAAAAGAGCTGAATCAACCTCTAGCTGGATCCTAGTGAAACCATTCTCAATACACCAGTTGACTCCAATGGCAGCAATAGTGGTTTCTGTTAGGTTTTTGCTGCCAGTGCCCACGGAGGAGGCTATGGCATGGATAAATTGGCTATGGTGATCCCTGAAAATGACACCAGCTCCAATTCTTCCCGGATTTGTAAGGGCACTGCCATCACAGTTCGCTTTCAAAAATTCAACCTCAAGTTTAGCCCATGTCACTTGAGTGATGGTGGTGACATGTTTCACATTCTCAGCCAGGGTGTAGATGTCATTCCAGTTGTAGGCCATTTGATCTGGGGATAGCTAGTCTTGAGAAGAAGAAGGATGTCTGAGTGAATAGCAAAAACCACCCTAGTGATACATGAATTCATGTATCCATATTTTACTCCACACTTTTTCTTCCAAAGATTCCAGCAAATGATAACTGGAATGGTGTCAAGCAGGAGTTTGTGGACTGCATTGTTGGCTTTCAAAATCCACCATTTCACCAAAATAAGTCTGAGAGGGAGGTCATCGTTTCTCAATCCAGCAATACCAAAAAATTTCCTCCAAACTGTTCTTGTAAAATGCCCTTTACTGAATATATGGTCAATGGATTCCCCCTGAGGTCTGATACAACAAACACACCTGGTGACAGTAGGCTGGACAAATGAGACAACTCTATCATCAATGGGTAGTTTATTTCTAAGGGCTCTCCAAAAGCAGAAGGACCATTTGAATGGGATCTTGCTGTGCCAAATTTTGGAAGTGGAGAAGAGATGTTGCTTTTTGGTTCTAATGACTTCCCAGGCTGATGCACAGGTAAAATTACCTATTGTGTGTGGTGTCCATATAAGTTTATCTGGTATATGAGGATTGAAATAAATGGGAATAAGAAGGATCTGGGGGATCATATATGCAGGAGCTAAAGAATTCAACCTCTGAATATTCCACTGCCCTACTTCCCAGAAGTATGAGACTGGAACCTTGTCTGGTCTGCCAACATCAGTTCTATGGTGAGCTAAAGGGCCTGTACCAAGCCAGTTCTCCCACCAGAAGCTGACCTCGCCTGAATGTATCCTCTAATGAATATGTTGTTCTGCCTGTTTCTTATTGACCGTGAGCTTTTTCCATGCTTGAGATTGCCCTGTGTTTCACCTTTTGGAGATGAGGTGTGACCTTTGACAGTATTTAGCCATAAGAAATCTGCTCCACAAGGACTGTTTCGTTATGAAATTCCACCACTGTTTGAACTCCAGAGCTTTGCACACATCTTGTATGGATCTTATCCCAATGCCACCTTCATTTAGGGGGTATGCCATCTTTGACCATGAAGCCCAGTGATATTTATTTCTGTCCTTATCGACCCCCCAAAAGAATTGGCAGCCATCTTTTCAATCTGCTTTATGACAGTCTTGGGAGGAGAGACTGCTGAAAGCAGATGAATAGGAAGGGATTGAAGTACTTGTTTGATTAGTGTAACTCTGTCCCATAAGAAAGTAACTTGCCCTGCCAACCTCTAATCCTGTTTACCACCTTAGAAATTAAGCCATTGAAGTACATGATCCTCTTCCTGCCAATATATAGGGGCACCCAAGGTATGTGATAGGGGATTCTTTCCTAGTGAAGCCTGTTATCTGTTGAATTCTGCTCACATTGTAGTGAAACACACAATCTGGAACCGTGAAATGGCTCTTGTTTTTGCTGATCTGCTATCCAGAGGTGATTTCATAATCACTTAAGATCTTCATGATTTTTAAAAGTGAGGATCTACATCCTGAAGTGAAAATGATAATATAATCTGCAAAGCTGAGATGGTTAACATAGGGACCCCTCTTTTGCATATAGAAACCATTGAAAAATTGATCATGGGTGAGGTTGTTGAGCATTCTTGACAGGATTTCAACACCAATAATGAAAAGGGCAGGGGATAGAGGATCCCCATGCTTCAATCCTCTGGTAGACTTAAAAAATCCATGTCTGGTAGCATTGACAATAACCTAATACCAATTGTTGAATATTTTCCTCCAAATCACGTCAATGATAACCTCACAGAACCCCATTCTTCTCAACATAATGCAAGTGAAAGCCCATGAGACTCTGTCATAAGCTTTGGCCATATCAAGCCTAATCACAACACTGGCACCAGTATTTGACTTTTTGATTCCCTGAACAATTTCTTGTGCAAGCATAATATTCTAAAAATGCTCCTTCCCCTAACAAATCCAGATTGATTAGAAGATATGATCTTGAGAAGGATGGGGGCTACTCTTGTGCAAATGACTTTGGAAATGACATTGTTGATGAAGTTACTAAGGCTGATTGGTCTGAACTCTGTTAAGGAGTTTGGAAATTCAACCTTAGGAAAGAGAACCAAACAAGCATTGGTCATGTACTTTGGCATAACACTGCCTCTGAAGTAGGCCGGACAACATTGAGAAGGTCCTGATTGATTATTTCCCAATATGCTTGGAAAATTTTTCCATTCATTCCACCTAGACCTGCTGCACTGTTAAGGTTCATAGAGAAGACCACATTTTGAGTTCCTATAAGGTAGGATATTTGATGAGTTCAGCATTATCTTCAGGGGTGATCATGTTAGGAATACAGTTGATAATATATTCTCTTATCACCCCCCTGTTTCAGAAAAGATCTCTTCAAAATATTCACAAGAAACTTCACCAATAGCCTTATCCCCTTGTATCCAATCCCCTTCCTCATTTTTGAATTTATGAATGTACAACTTTCTTCTTCTTACTCTGATTAAGCTGTGAAAGTATATGGAGTTGGCATCACCATCTTTGAACCAGTGAAGCTTCATTTTCTGCCTTAGAATAGCTTCTTCAGTATTCAAATATTTAGTATATTGGTCTTGAATCTCATGAAGAGCAGCTTTATCAGAAGGATCATTGGTTGATAACCATTTCTCTTTAGCTTCCCTAATCTTTTGTTCAAACTCCTTAGGTAGTTGAAAAATGTCACCATATTTTTGTGTTGACCAGACACTCAGTGCCCTAGAGGCAGTTTTCAATTTCTGGTGGAAAATCCACATAGCACTGCCAACAATATGTGTGGACCAGACCTGGTGAACTACATGTTTGAATGACTCATTTTCAGTCCAGCAATAAGTACTTCTGATTGTGTTCTTGCCTCATATGAATTTCCAAAATGAGGGGAGAGTGGTCAGAACTAGCAGCTGCTAGATGGGTAATGGTGGTGGCAGGAAAGGATCTCAGCCAATTGTCATTAACCATACCTCTATCCAGTCTTTTTCAAACTATTGAACAGAGTCCTCTACCATTTGACCATGTGAATCTTTGACCATAGAAACCAAGGTCAACAAGCCCATGATCTTCAATCATGTTGAGAAAGGAAATGCTCTTCTTCATTTGATATGGGAGCCCACCAATATTCTCTTCAACTAAGGCTATAACACTGAAATCACCAATAACACACAAAGGAACAAAACAACTGGTGGATTTCAATCTCAATATTTGCCATTGAGGGATTCTCATAGAAGCTTTACACTTAGCATAGATAACAGTGACCTGAAAGGGATCATCAGCTTCCACATGTTTGAGTTCAATGATCATTTGTTGTTCATCATGGTCCAGCATAGTACCACTGAATTCCTGATCCCAAAAACCCAAATCTTGTCATTGACATTGGCAGCTGCTTTATGCATGGAGAGTTGGAGTCTGAAGTAGTTGAGGTGATTGGGTTGAATTGCATTGGATTGGAGGAAAGGTTCAAGGACAACAATGAAGGAGAGTTGGTGAAGTTTTTTCAAAAGTTATGAGCCTTTCAATAGCTCCAGAGGTTCTGATGCCTCTTGCATTCCAAATGATTGTACTAATCATCAGGAAATCGGGAAGTGTTTGGATTTTTGGGTGGTACTAGGGCCAGTAATATACCTACTTTTGGTGATTCTTGGTAAAGGTCCTATATGTCTTGGTGAAAACCTTGGCTAGCTATTGTGTGGTCTTTGTTAGTATCTCCATTAGTGGCTCTAATGAGAAGATCACAATGTTGGTCTTCATTCAGGTCCGCACTTTCATCTTCTAATTCATCTTTTGACAGGATTGGTCTGTACTCATCAAGATCCATTCCTGAAGGAGAGAATCTATTTAATTGGCCATCTCCAGGATCATGGATATAATGATAATCACTGGGTTGATCGGCTTCTTGTGAGAGCATTATGTGCTGGGGATTCCTGTTAGCATTTGGTTGTTGTTCTTCATTTGTATTGAAAAATTCATCCTTTTTTGATTCCTTGCCAACTAAAAGAGGTTGTAGTTCAGCATCATCAACACTTGCCTGTTGTACCTCTATAATTTCATTTTCTTTGTTGGTGACTGCTGAGTCTTATTGAATTCTTAGTGCCTCCTCTTTCCTCTGAATTGGTCTTCTTTTCTTTTGGCTAGGATTGTTCTTCTTTTTGCTCTTTGTGTGGCTGGTGTCCTACAAATGATCTTTTCCTTTAATTTTTTTGATCAATTGTTGTTCAATGTCCTCTTCAGAACTCACCGGAATTGTAGTGTGATGAGCAGGATTAGCAATAGTTGTAGCAGGGGTAGCAGAGGTATGGTCAATCCTATGGTCATTCATTTGTGCATCAGCACACTCATGCAAAACATGAGGAATCCCATCCCTATTTGGAACCCCTTCTCTGTTATATATTGTTTCCTCCTGACAGATCTCCTTTCCTCCAATAACTTCAGCAGCAGAAACAATAAGGGGAGCAAGGGAAATGGGTTTGATTCTGGGCACTAGAATCTGCACTCCTCTCTAGTGGAGCTGGAGGATTGATAAAAGCCATACCTGAGGTTTGGGGGTCCTGTTGCTGATTCTCCTTTGGTATGATCTGATGCTTCTGATTGGTTGGTTGTTTAGCTATGTAAACAACCTGTTGCTTCTTATTGTGAGCACCACCTTTTGATTTTTGTTTTTCTGTGTTTACCATTCTTCCTGTGGAGGGTCAGCCCCTAGTGTCTTTGGTTCTGTTCTGTTTTGTGCATTGTCTTTTGATTGAATGTTCTGTTGAGATTGCTGACCTTCTGAGTTTTGGTTGTTGTTTTGAGTTTGTTTCAACTGTAAGTGGTGAGATTGAGCTGATCCTGTTGCTTTTTCCTAATGTTCTTGTGCTTCACTGTTCCTTTTATTTTGCAGGTCTTCATTCTTGGATTTTTCAAGACACATATGAGTAGTGTGCCCTAGCAATCTATAGTAGGATCAATAATCAGGAATGCTTTCATATTGTATCTCTAGCCATTGACCATCCTCATTTTCATATTGATTGTCATCATAGCCCAACCAAACATGGTGTGGTCTGTTCTTTGTTAGATCAATATGCATCTTAACCTCAGCTACACTTCCCCTTATTTTTTGAAATGATGTAAGGTCCAGAAATAATGCTTTGCCAACAGAAGATAGTAGTGGGGTGAGGATCTCCATGTAGTAAAATTTCCATGGGAGTTCTGGGATGGAAATCCACACTGGCACAATTAGAGAGTCTTCATTGTCTTAAAAAGAGGTGTTCATGCTTCCAGCTTCATCATTTGACCTTAGATATACATGAATTGTTTGTTCCAGACTGTGGCATGATCATATTCATTGTCTAAGGCAATGTAGACAGTCTTAGCATTGAACTGGGCAATATTGACTCCTCCTTTAAGCTCGGTTTGAGCGATGAATCTTCTTCTAATGACTTCCATTATAGGCATGGTATTGGAAAATTTCCCTACCACTGAGTATTTGCACATAGTANAGGGGGGGGGGGGTTGAAACTTATTGGTGTTTTTTCTGTCTCAAATCTGGCTCTTATCTTTGTAGTATATGAATGGGTGGTTGTAGGTAGGGGCAGTTCAACATTGTTGGGGTTCTTTTTGGGTTGTTCTTTTGTTCCAGAAGGCTGGGGGTTTTCTTTGTTGGCATATGGGCTGGATGAAGTAGTAACTGTTGCTTGGGAGGTTTATTTCTATAGGGGGATCTTCTTGGAATGTTTGGCAAAGTTTGCTAAGATCTTAGGGTGGTTATTTGTATGGGTTGGGACAGGTTTTTTTTACTGTTGTTGGCTAGGTTGGGACTTTGGTTCACCAGTTTTTTGGTCCTGCATCTTAACAGGTGTCATCACACCTTTCTCTTTAGGATCATGGGATTGTAGGGGGGATGTAGAGAGGGTGTTTTGCACATTAGCTGCAGGGATTTCATTGTGGTTTTGCTCAATAGGGCCACAGGTACAACATGGGCACGTGGCTCAAATAACATGATATACTGAGTGGCAAAAAAAGGTATGATCATCACTATGGAGGAAGTGTAGTTGATATTTTCTTTGCCAATTACCTTCTATATCACATTGTGGTATTTGGGAAACATTAGGATCGATCAAGTTAGTTTCAGAATTCTCCTGGGTATTTCGTCGAACACCTGTGATAGTTAAGTCTGTTGGGAGAATTTTTTGGATTGTTGCGTCGATTGAAACATTGTTGAGGCAATATTATTGATCATAATCAATCTCCTGAGCATAACAAACAATTTGGTATTATTCTTTGCCATTTTGGATCGCCAGAACACCGTCGCGGGCCAACTAGTGCATTACTGGGGTTCTTGAGCTGATCATGATGATCGAATGCCATGATGGATTGGTATGAAACTTAGTTTACATGGTCCTTAGGTGTTGTAGATGAATTTCCAGTATCCAATTGATCGCAATTTGGGCCAAAATTGGATTTGTCATTTTGTCGAACACTAGGAGTGTTTATGCTGCCACGAATCTTTGATTCCAAAATTGGAGCTTGTGATTGACACCCATGTAAAATTAGAGGTGCAAACACATCCTACACATCAAGAAGAGTAGATTGGTATCGAGTCTTTCCCATTTGGACCCCTGGAACACTATCGACGGTCATTTTTGTTACGCCGGAAATCTGCAACTCGTCGGAGACGTCGATTCTCACGGTGGAAATGCCTGAAACTTGGTGGAGAGGTGAGCCTGAGTATGGGGAAGATTTTACACGGCTTGGAATTTTGACATTTGACCTAGAACTCGCTAGGGAAACTTCAGAGGCTCGCATGCAATTTTTGTGAACAGTGGTCCCTGCGCCTTTTTGGGTATCTGTCACGACTAGGGTGTTATTTTTCCATGGGGTTTATTGGAGGAGGTGTGCATTAGTATGACGTATCTTTTGGTGGTGGTCCAACGATTTTCCACCGGCGGACGGCGGTGCTGAGGCAATTTCACCACTAGGGCATTACTGTAGCTTCAAGTCGCCTATACAGAGAGAATTTTGAAAATTGGCGACACAAGTAATAATAAGTCAAAATTTCAAAAGTTCATTAAGTTTTATTTAACGTGTGATTCATGGTTTTGATGTTGTTATGCGTGATTTGATGCCTCGAGTAAGTTCGTGTTATGTTTTGGGGCTTTTTGGTATATTTGGACGGGGTCTCGGGTAATTTTCTGACGTGGTTCGGTTAATTTTTGTCACATGTTGCATGTTGAATGAGTGTTGGTTCTGGTGTTGCGCACCTGCAGTTGGTTTTGCGCAGGTGCGGTAGTCACATAAGCGGTAATATGGTCTCACCTGTGATGAAGGATGGGTTGGGCTACGTCCACAGAAGCAGGATTTTTAGCGCACCTGAGGCATCACAAAGGCGGGGAGTGTGTCACAAAAGCGAGAGCTGTTGTCGCACCTGCGTGTGCGCAGAAGAGGGGTTTTTCCGCAGGTGCGATCGGAGAGTTTCTATGGTTTTTCATAGAAGCACATTTTTGGTCGTAAAAGCGACACCGCTGAAGTGGCTAAGTGTGTCGCAGATGTGATGATGCCTGGGCAGAATCTATATATCGAGGGCTTTGCTATCTTATTCACATTTTGAGTTGGGGAGCTCGGATTTGGGCAATTTTGGAGGCGATTTTCACCATACGGATTGGGGTAAGTGTTCTCTACTCGGTTGTGATGATTTCAAAATAGAAAATTGGGGGGTTTTGTCTAAAATTTTATTAAGTGAATTTTTGATTTTTGAGCATTGATCGGAGTCGGATTTGAGCGAAACGAGTATGGTTGGACTCGTAATTAAATAGGTTGTTGAATTTTATAAGTTTTTTCGGGTTGCGAGGTGCCAGCCTGGGTTTGACTTTTTAGTTGACTTTGGGCTATGATTTAAAGATTCAACTTGATTTTTGTTTTTCTGTGTTTACCATTCTTCCTGTGGAGGGTCAGCCCCTAGTGTCTTTGGTTCTGTTCTGTTTTGTGCATTGTCTTTTGATTGAATGTTCTGTTGAGATTGCTGACCTTCTGAGTTTTGGTTGTTGTTTTGAGTTTGTTTCAACTGTAAGTGGTGAGATTGAGCTGATCCTGTTGCTTTTTCCTAATGTTCTTGTGCTTCACTGTTCCTTTTATTTTGCAGGTCTTCATTCTTGGATTTTTCAAGACACATATGAGTAGTGTGCCCTAGCAATCTATAGTAGGATCAATAATCAGGAATGCTTTCATATTGTATCTCTAGCCATTGACCATCCTCATTTTCATATTGATTGTCATCATAGCCCAACCAAACATGGTGTAGTCTGTTCTTTGTTAGATCAATATGCATCTTAACCTCAGCTACACTTCCCCTTATTTTTTGAAATGATGTAAGGTCCAGAAATAATGCTTTGCCAACAGGAGATAGTAGTGGGGTGAGGATCTCCATGTAGTAAAATTTCCATGGGAGTTCTGGGATGGCAATCCACACTGGCACAATTAGAGAGTCTTCATTGGCTTAAAAAGAGGTGTTCATGCTTCCAGCTTCATCATTTGACCTTAGATATACATGAATTGTTTGTTCCAGACTGTGGCATGATCATATTCATTGTCAAAGTCAATGTAGACAGTCTTAGCATTGAACTGGGCAATATTGACTCCTCTTTTAAGCTCGGTTTGAGCGATGTAGCTTCTTCTAATGACTTCCATTCTAGGCATGGTATTGGAAAATTTCCCTACCACTGAGTATTTGCACATAGTAGCTAAGTTGACCATGTAGTCTTCCTTTTGAAAACAACTGCAGGCATGCCTTGTTTGGTGGTCAGTTTAGGGGGGGGGGGGGGAAAGTTATTGGTGTTTTTTCTGTCTCAAATCTGGCTCTTATCTTTGTAGTATATGAATGGGTGGTTGTAGGTAGGGGCAGTTCAACATTGTTGGGGTTCTTTTTGGGTTGTTCTTTTGTTCCAGAAGGCTGGGGGTTTTCTTTGTTGGCATATGGGCTGGATGAAGTAGTAACTGTTGCTTGGGAGGTTTATTTCTATAGGGGATCTTCTTGGCATGTTTGGCAAAGTTTGCTAAGATCTTAGGGTTGTTATTTGTATGGGTTGGGACAGGTTTTTTTTTACTGTTGTTGGCTAGGTTGGGACTTTGGTTCACCAGTTTTTTGGTCCTGCATCTTAACAGGTGTCATCACACCTTTCTCTTTAGGATCATGGGATTGTAGGGGGGATGTAGAGAGGGTGTTTTGCACATTAGCTGCAGGGATTTCATTGTGGTTTTGCTCAATAGGGCCACAGGTACAACATGGGCACGTGGCTCAAATAACATGATATACTGAGTGGCAAAAAAAGGTATGATCATCACTATGGAGGAAGTGTAGTTGATATTTTCTTTGCCAATTACCTTCTATATCACATTGTGGTATTTGGGAAACATTAGGATCGATCAAGTTAGTTTCAGAATTCTCCTGGGTATTTCGTCGAACACCTGTGATAGTTAAGTCTGTTGGGAGAATTTTTTGGATTGTTGCGTCGATTGAAACATTGTTGAGGCAATATTATTGATCATAATCAATCTCCTGAGCATAACAAACAATTTGGTATTAGTCTTTGCCATTTTGGATCGCCGGAACACCGTCGCGGGCCAACTGGTGCATTACTGGGGTTCTTGAGCTGATCATGATGATCGAATGCCATGATGGATTGGTATGAAACTTAGTTTACATGGTCCTTAGGTGTTGTAGATGAATTTCCAGTATCCAATTGATCGCAATTTGGGCCAAAATTGGATTTGTCATTTTGTCGAACACTAGGAGTGTTTATGCTGCCACGAATCTTTGATTCCAAAATTGGAGCTTGTGATTGACATCCATGTAAAATTGGAGGTGCAATCACATCCTACTCATCAAGAAGAGTATATTGGTATCGAGTCTTTCCCATTTGGACCCCTGGAACACTATCGACGGTCATTTTTGTTACGCCGGAAATCTGCAACTCGTCGGAGACGTCGATTCCCACGGTGGAAATGCCTGAAACTTGGTGGAGAGGTGAGCCTGAGTATGGGGAAGATTTTCCACGGCTTGGAATTTTGACATTTGACCTAGAACTCGCTAAGGAAACTTCAGAGGCTCCCATGCAATTTTTGTGAACAGTGGTCCCTGCGCCTTTTTGGGTATCTGGCACGACTAGGGTGTTATTTTACCATGGGGTTTATTGGAGGAGGTGTGCATTTGTATGACGTATCTTTTGGTGGTGGTCCAACGATTTTCCACCGGCGGACGGCGGTGCTGAGGCAATTTCACCACTGGGGCATTACTGTAGCTTCAAGTCGCCTATACAGAGAGAATTTTGAAAATTGGCGACGCAAGTAATAATAAGTCGAAATTTCAAAAGTTCATTAAGTTTTATTTAACGTGTGATTCATGGTTTTGATGTAGTTATGCGTGATTTGATGCCTCGAGTAAGTTCGTGTTATGTTTTGGGGCTTTTTGGTATATTTGGACGGGGTCTCGGGTAATTTTCTGACGTGGTTCGGTTAATTTTTTTCACATGTTGCATGTTGAATGAGTGTTGGTTCTGGTGTTGCGCACCTGCAGTTGGTTTTACGCAGGTGCGGTAGTCACATAAGCGGTAATATGGTCTCACCTGTGATGAAGGATGGGTTGGGCTACGTCCACAGAAGCAAGATTTTTTAGCGCACCTGAGGCATCACAAAGACGGGGAATGTGTCACAAAAGCGAGAGCTGTTGTCGCACCTGCGTGTGCGCAGAAGAGGGGTTTTTCCGCAGGTGCGATCGGAGAGTTTCTATGGTTTTTCATAGAAGCACATTTTTGGTCGTAAAAGCGACACCGCTGAAGTGGCTAAGTGTGTCGCAGACGTGATGATGCCTGGGCAGAATCTATATATCGAGGGCTTTGCTATCTTATTCACATTTTGAGTTGGGGAGCTCGGAGTTGGGCGATTTTGGAGGCGATTTTCACCATACGGATTGGGGTAAGTGTTCTCTACTCGGTTGTGATGATTTCAAAATAGAAATTTGGGGGGTTTTGTCTAAAATTTTATTAAGTGAATTTTTAAGTTTTGAGCATTGATCGGAGTCGGATTTGAGCGAAACTAGTATGGTTGGACTCGTAATTGAATAGGTTGTTGAATTTTATAAGTTTTTTCGGGTTGCGAGGTGCGAGCCTGGGTTTGGATTTTTAGTTGACTTTGGGCTATGATTTAAAGATTCAACTTTTATCGATTGGGCTTTGGCATTATTTAATGTTCTTGTGTTTTTTTTTTCTAGCTTCGAGCCATTCGGAGGTTGGTACGTGCGGGATGTTTCTAGAGTATTGTTGGCTTCCTCGGTATTGGATTTTGCTTGGTTGAGGTGTGAATCCTATCTAAACTTGGTTGAGGCACGAGTTGCCTGAATTATTTGTGATAGCTAGGTATTGTGGGTGTGCATATGTGCGGGGTTTGAACCCATGTGCGAGAACCAGGTTATTTGTCCATGCTCATGGGTAGTGCTTAGGCTATGATATGCCTAGAGTTGACTGTTAAACTTTAAGCTATAACATTTCTCATATTGTATCATTGTTGTGAACTGTTTGGGCCATGTTTGAGGTAACGAAAAGGCTAATTTCCTGAATAAACTTGGTAATTGTTATATCTATGATAAATTGCCGATTTGAGCTATGATACCACATGTTGAACATGCCTACACTTTAGCATGTAATTATACAAGTCCATGAGCATGAAATCTGATATTTATCTATCATATAATGTGTTCTTGTATACTTGCTTCGGTGTTATATGATTTGGATTAGATGTCAGTGAGCACGCTGGGCAGATT
Source organism: Nicotiana knightiana (assembly GCA_005239525.1). NCBI lineage: Eukaryota > Viridiplantae > Streptophyta > Magnoliopsida > Solanales > Solanaceae > Nicotiana > Nicotiana knightiana. The sequence continues at coordinate 151,256 of ML412169.1, read as the reverse complement.
GTGTTGATATGCATGTGACCACACCGTGCGGATTGTGTTGATATGCCCGTGACCACTCCGGGAGAATTTTGTTGATATCCCCGTGACCATGCCAGACGGATTGTATTGTTATGCTTGTGACCATGCCGGGCGGATTATGTTATTGTGTCTTTGACCATGCGGGGTAGATTGTGATGTTAGCACGTGAGTTGTCCGTGCAGATTGATATTATTAGCATGTGAGTTGTCCTTGCGGATCCAGATATTGATATTATTAGCACTTGACTTGTCCGTGCAGCACGTGACTTATTTGTGTGGATATAGATATTGATATTATAGCACGTGAGTTGTCCGTGCAACACGTGAGTTGTCTGTGCAGTTGATATTATTAGCACGCGGGTTGTCCGTTCATCGTGTGGATACGGATCCGTCCCCCTAGGGTCACCCTCTCATGTTTATCTCCGGATGGTGTACACGTTGATTGTTAGAAACCAAGGGGTTTCTGTTTGGTGTGAGCTCCAGGAGAGTTGGTACTGTTATTGGATCGGGTTGCGCGCCGTAACAGACTAATATTTTATTATTGCATTTCATCTTTACTTGCAATTTTCTTGACTGTATACCTGATTTACTTGTATATCTCTCTTATATGCTGGATTGTTGACTGAGCAGAACACTTTAAAACCAAGAATTGTGCGACTCAAAATGGTTTTACCTGAGATTTCCTTATTTAATCATATTTCTATTCTATACTCGTTGAAATTTTGAACTACACAGGTGGTAGTGAATATCATCTATAGTTCTTGCTTCTTTTATCTCACCAAGATTAGTTAGGATACTTATTTAGTACACTTACTACACTACTACACCTTGTAGCGAGAGCTGGCATTGAAAATGTACCCGCATTCCAGTATGGATATCACTTGTCCTTGGTAGCTTTAGATTCGAATTCTGTTCATATACATTTCAAACATATGTTGTATTTATATTATATTCAGTTTTGTAAAATTAAGTCTTAATATCTTATGACTTGTATTACCTGTCCTTGAAGAGTTGTATAAAATTCAGTTATTTCTTTCCTGAATCTAGCATTATTAATATATTGTGTTCTATTGTTATTTGGCTAACCTAGTGGGTTAGGTTAGGTTCCATCAAGACGGGTTGGATTTTGGGTTGTGACAAGTTGGTATCAGAGCTCTAAGTTCATAGGTTCTATGAGTCATGAGCAAGTGTCTAGTAGAGTCTTGTGGATCGGTATTATGACGTCCATACCTATCTTAGAGAGGCTATAGGGCATCTAGGATAAACTTCTCATCTTTCTTTCCTTATCGTGCGACATTGATCCAGCTTGAAGCGTATCTCTTTTAATTCCTTCCACTCGCTCATATGCGTATAGGAGTGCCTCGGTATTAGCTGTACATCGACGGCTTATGATTTTATGGATGAGGTTCGAGATGTGTTTTATGTGTTTTGGCAATGGTCCAGTCTGGAGGACTCGAGGCCAGGTTTAGACTGCATCTTAGGCTCGATAGTTTAGTTTTGCGAGTGTGTTCTTTTGGACTTATGTGTTTGATTATGTTCCAGCAGCGGGATTGATGACTCAGTGACTGGTTTGATGGCTATATGACGATTACGATGTGACTGCGGGATGTGTTCAAATGTTTTCAATGTGATGAGAAGAGTTTTCTTGAGATTTGAAGAGGACTATTGGATACTTGAATTCTATCTTGATGTTTCATATAGTCTTGAGTTATGAAGGTTTTTGAGAGATTCTTTCGTGTTATTTCATTTGTATAGCGAAGTATATTCTCATGTCTTGTTGATGAGTTCAGACTCAGGAAGATAAGTGACTGCGTAGTAGTTGTGGCTGTGAAAGGGTATAGAGAAATGTCAGTTTGAGGCTAAGCAGTGGGTTATCAGCTTCGGGGAAATCTACGGATGAGTGGTCCTTATGATGTTGTGTGGAGGCTTTCTTTTCTACCAGTGGGTATAGGTGTTGCGATTTGAGTTTAGATTGGTTGAAAAAGTTGAACTGACCATAGCGAGGATGAATGCGAGCTTAGTAGATGATTTGAGGTATTATACTGTTTGTGTTACATGAGCTCATGAAAGATTTAGTTGAATTTCACTGCGGTATTATGGAAGTAATAGAGTATGGGCATTGTGAGTTATAAAGTGTTTTGATCTATGTCTTTGAGACAAGTGGGGGAGTCTTCTATCAGCGATTTAGTTACATGGTTACATATTGTATTGGTTTCGGTATGAGGCATACTTGTGGCTCTGTTATATTGCAGATGCTGGCTTTGACGATGACTTAAGCAACAAAATTTCTGGATGCATTGTGTATTACACTTTATGGGTATATAGGAATCATGAAATGATTGAGTTTTTATTAGTGAAGAATGTAGTGCGCACGGAGTAGGAATTTGCTTAGTTGCATTAAGGTAGGGTTTCTTCTTTGGGTGTTGTTGTGGTAATGGAGCATAGGTCTTTCGGCCCATTTGGGCGGTGCAATTGAGATTCGAGAAGAGTGGATGACTATCGAGGAGGTTTTAAAGAGTTTAAGATTCATATATGGCATTTGAGGATTTTTTGAATGTGTATTTGGCTAATATTTGAGATTTGCATTGGATGGTGACGGGACTTGCAGTATTTCTATATGACTATGGTTTCTACATTTCAGTATAAGAAAGGTAAAGGGAACAATTTCAAATTCACTTAATGTCTCTTCATAGAGGGTGTCTCGGTTGTGGTACTTTTGGGGTGCTTAAGAGGGAATACAATGGCTTATGGGCCTTATGGCGGTGTTATTTTATGCTAGGATCTCTTATGGTGAGCTTTGGGCAAGGATCGTGGTGTTCTGACAACGTGAGGGTAATTTAGAAGGAACTCAGAGAAATAAGATAGCTTGGTAGTAGGTTGGATCAACACGGTAATGGATATGATCAGCTATTTAGGTTTTTATGATGTAGTGAGTCTCTACAAGTGCTTTATGGCAATACTCTTGGGTTTGGCGACCTGCGTGGCCTGGTTGAGTTAGAGAGATTCAGACCTGATGGCTTGGCTATGCGCAAATGGTTTTCGAAGAGTTCTCTATGCTTTCTACCACGATTTGAGATGGATATTTCCTACCGGCGTGAAGAGCATGTTGTGTATTGTGATTTTCTTATAGATGAGATCAAATGGAAGGTTTTTGACTGATTGGGTATGTATTCTGCTGGTGACTCGTAGTTAATAATGAGATTCTCGTGCTTTTCATATGATGGCACAATGGATGCGGTGTGTTGTGTGGGGTTGAGAGTTGCATGTGCAAGGTCATGATTCAGTTTTGAAGGGAAGGTCATGAATACTTAGATAACATGGATGGTTTGAGATGACTAGATGAATGCTATTGCTACTTGGTATTGCCTGAGACTGATACGCATTTCAGAAGGTTCACAGTGTTTTGACTTACAGATGCTTCATTGGTATTGCGATACTCGCCTGGTTGATCGACTGCTGATGTTTAGATTTTTCTATGTGGCATGGAATAAATTATTATGTATGAGAGATGACTTAGTCATTCGAGTTGTGGAGTTGGTATCAGCTACGATGATTCATGTGTTCTATGTATTTGGAGACTAGAAGTTCTCAGAAGTAGATTGTTTCGGGGTTACCGACTGTGAAGACGTGGCTAAAATTAGCTAGATGGTGATATGTGTTATGGTTAGATCATTGAGGACTTTGGACAACTATTTATCCATTTACGGATGACCAAAGTCGACTTGAGGGCCCATTGGTAGGCCCGAGGAGGATGTGTATTCTACACCGGGTCGGATTTGATGATTCTACACTCCTATTGTTGAGGAATATGCCATTCAATTAGAGTTAATTTTATTCGTGTTTGATATGTTCTATGTATTACTTTTCTATGCTACGAGGGGTTGTGATTTGTTGTTTATATGCACATCGATGCGGTACTGTTTGGGCCTTGTAGCGGAATTCGAGCGAAATGGTTATTGAGGTATTGAATGGTTGATTGTGCCTTGGTTATGGCCATTCCTGGCTGTGGTATATTGTGTTATTTGATTTTCCATGGTTATAGTCATGCACTTCGTATATTTGATGTCGAATTACGCGTGATTGTTATTTTTGAGCATTGTGGCTTGAGGTATTTCTTATGGACCAATGTTTGGATGGGGTCAAGCATTGGAACTGGGTTATGTTGGGATTTGATCCTTTGTGCTAGATTTATGTGTCGTGATTCTACTATTTGTGATGGGTGCATAGCATTGGGCCTATGGTGGTATCATTGACAGACCCTAAATTTTACACAATCACGTTCAACTAAAAATAATATTAATCGGCGATAGGGGTTGCATCGACATGAAGGATTTGTCTTACACTTCTTTTTTGGGTTCATAATACTACCTTAAAATAAATAATTTAAGAAACATGTGGTTTGAATTCTTTTCTTTTTCAAAAAAATAGGACGAACGTAAAGAAACTAAAAATGTCAACAAAAAAAAATTATATATATATATATATATATATATATATATATATATATATATATATATATATATATAAACGTTAAAAAATTTATTTACACAGTTTAGAGTTTATTAGACTCTAATAAATTTAACAAAGTACAAAGTTGTCAATTTACAAAATAATAGGACAATAAAAAATAAAGAGTAACTAAAAATGAACCGGTAGAAAGTATAAGAGAAGATAGCTTATAAAGTGAACTAATAATCCACGTAACATAAACAAACAATTTAGGATAAACTAGTTTAACATGAACTAAAAAATTAAAAATTATTCCAAGATTTGCACTTGCATATTTTATCAAAAATAATGTAAGATTTTACTTTGTAATTTTTTTAAATCTTATGGCGTTAAATCAGGTGATTCGAAATTGGTTTGGAAGAATAAATTTCATGTTTGAAGTTTTAAGTACGAAGAGTTGATCAAGTTTGAATTTTGAGTATTTGACCACGAATTGGAGTTTTGATGGATCCGTTAGGTCTGGATGGTGATTTTGGACTCGGGCGTATGCCCAATTTTCATTTAAATATTTCGAGAAGGTTTCAACACTAATTGGTGAAAGTTGGAAATTTGAAGGTTTGGAATGTTCATAAGTTTGACTGAGAGTTGGCTTTGATGATATCGTGTTTGGATTGTGGTTCTGGGAATTTGGAATAGCTTTGATATGTAATTTGGGACTATTATGCAAAATTTGAGTTCATTATGAGTTTATTTGATATGGTTTGACATGAGTTTTGAAAGACGAAAGTTCAAAAGTTCATTAAGTTCGATTTGAGGTGTGATTCGTGGATTTGATGTTGTTATGTGATTTGAGGCCTCGAGTAAGTTCGTGTTATGTTATGAGACTTGTTGGTATATTTGGATTGGGTCCCAAGGGGCTCGGGTAAGTTTCAGGCGTGGTTATGGCATGGTATAACTTGTTCAGACTTATACAGGGTGTAGATGCGAGATTCATGTCTTGTAAGGAATTCCAGATGTTGGAAATTAGGCACCAAGGTTTATGAGCTAAGGATCTTCAGTTAGGTGGTGATTTAAGACTTATATGGAGTAGGGTGACGTGGGATCACCACGGGTATGTGCATGGTAAGCTTACATGGTGATTTGATGGCTTTGGAACAACTCTGGGCACAATCGAGGACGAATGTATGTTTAAGTGAGGGATAATGTAACGACCCGACCGGTTGTTTTGTGCATTAGCATTCCATTAAACTATTTGAAGCCTTGAGTAGCTTTGTATGATATATTATGACCTGTGTGAATCGTCGTTTTGGTTTTCAGGTGATTCGAAATTGGTTTGGAAGAATAAATTTCATGTTTGAAATTTTAAGTACGAAGAGTTGATCAAGTTTGAATTTTGAGTATTTGACCACGAATTAGAGTTGATGGATCCGTTAGGTCTGGATGGTGATTTTGGACTCGGGTGTATGCCCAGATTTGCATTTAAATATTTCAAGAAGGTTTTAGCACTAATTGGTGAAAGTTGAAAATTTGAAGGTTTGGAATGTTCATAAGTTTGACTGAGAGTTGACTTTGATGATATCGTATTTGGATTGTGGTTCCGGGAATTTGGAATAGCTTTGTTATGTAATTTGAGACTATTATGCAAAATTTGAGTTCATTCTGAGTTGATTTGATATGGTTTGACACGAGTTTTGAAAGACGAAAGTTCATTAAGTTCGATTGAGGTGTGATTCATGGGTTTGATGTTGTTATGCATGATTTGAGGTCTCGAGTAATTTCGTGCAATGTTATGGTACTTGTTGGTATATTTGGACTGGGTCCCCAGGGGCTCGGGTAAGTTCAGACGTGCTTCAGTTCATTTTTGTCACATGTTGCATTGCTGAATGATTGTTGGTTTTTGTGTTGCGCACCTTGCGCACATGCGGTTGGTTTTGCGCGGGTGCGGTGGTCGAAGAAGCGGTAAAGTGGTCTCACATGCGACGAAGGCTGAGTTGGGATACCTCCGCAGAAGTGGGATTTTTAGCGCGCCTACGGCATCATAGATGCGAGGAGTGTGTCGTAAAAGCAAAGTGTGGAGCAAAAGCAGGAGCTGCTGTCGCACCTGCGTGTGCGCTGAAGCACGGTTTTTTCCGCATGTGTGATGGGTGAGTTTCGGTGGTTTTTCGCATAAGAGAATTTTTGGTCTTAAAAGCGACGCTGCAGAAGCATCTAAGTGTGTCGGAGATGCGACGATGCCTGGGCAGAAGCTATATATCGGGGGCTTGGCTATTTTATTGACATTTTTAGTTGGGGAGCTCAGATGTGGGCGATGTTGGAGGCTATTTTCACCATATGGATTGGGGTAAGTGTTCTCTACTTGGTGTTGATTATATTTTATGAATCTATCCTCGTTTTTGGAATTTGGTTGATGATTTCAAAACGGAAATTTGGGGGGGTTTTGTCTAACATTTCATAAAGTGAATTTCCAAGTTTTGAGTATTTATTCGAAGTCGGATTTGAGTGAAACTAGTATGGTTGGACTCGTAATTTAATGGGTTGTCAAATTTTCTAACATTGGTCAGGTTCTGAGGCGTGAGCCAGGGTTTGACCTTTGGGTTGACTTTGGGCTTTGATTTAAAGACTTAACCTTTATCGATTGAGTTTGTTTCCTTGGAATTATTTGATGTTCTTGAGTTGATTTTGGCTAGTTTCGAACCATTCGGAGGTCGGTACATGCGGGATGGAATTTCCAGAATATTGTTTGGCTTGCTCGGTATTGGATTTGGCTTGTTTGAGGTAAGAATCCTATCTAAACTTGGTTGAGGCACTAGTTTCCTGAATTATTTGTGTTATCTACGTGCTATGGGTGCACATATGTGTAGGTTTTTAACCCATGTGCGAGCACCGAGGTATTTATCCATGCTCGGGGTAGTGCTTAGGCTATGATATGCCTAGAGTTGACTGTTAAGATTTAAGCTATATTATTTCTCATATTTGTATCGTTGTTGTGAACTATTTGAGCCATGTTTGAGGTTACGAAGAGGCTAATTTCCTGAATAAACTTGGTAATTGTTATTTCTGTGATAAATTGCCGATTTGAGATATGATAGCACACATTGCACATGCCTACACTTTAGCATGTAATTATACCAGTCCAGGAACATGAAATATGATATTTATCCATCATATACTGCATTCATGTATACTTGCTTTTATGTGTTATGATTTGGACTGGATGCCAGTGATCACGCAGGGCGGATAGTGTTGATATGCCTGTGACCACACAGGGCAAATTGTGTTGATATGCCCATGACCACGTCAGGTGGAATGAGTTGTTATGCCTGTGACCATGCAGGGCGGATTATGATATTGTACCGGTGACCATGCCGGGCGGAATGTGATGTTAGCATGTGAGTTGTCTGTGCGGATTGATATTATTAGCATGTGAGTTATCCGTGCAGCACGTGAGTTTTTCGTGCGGATCCAGATATTGATATTATAGCACGTGAATTGTCCGTGAAATATGTGAGTTATCTGTGTGGTTGATATTATTAGAACGTGAGTTGTTCGTGCAACGTGTGGATACATATCCATCCCCCTAAGGTCACCCTCTCACGTTTCTCTCTTGATGGTGTGCACGTGGATTGTGAGAAACCAAGGGGTTTATGTTTGATGTGTGCTCTAAGAGAGTTGGTATTGTTATTGGATCAGTTGCGCGCCGCAACAGACTGTTATTTGGTGATTGCATTTCATCTTTACTTGCAATTTTCTTGACTTTTTACCTGATTTACTTGCATATCTCCCTTATATGCTGGATTGTTGGCTGAGCGGAACTTTACAACCAAGAATTATGAGCATCAAAATGATTTTACCTGAGATTTCCTGATTTGATCATATATCTGTTCTATACTTATTGAATTTTTGAACTGCACAAGTGTTAGTATCATATATAGTTCTTTATAATCGCCAAGGTTAGTCAGGATACTTATTGAGTACATGGGTCGGTTGAACTCATACTACAGTTCTATACCTTGCGTGCAGATCTTGGTGTCGATGTTTGTTACACCCTATATTTTCGTACGTAAAAGTGCATCGTAAGTAAACTAATGTAGGACCAAAAATGAGATCATTTTTGAAAGTATATAAATTAAGTTAATCATGTTACCTTAGAGGTTACAAATATTGAATATCATGAACAACAAGTACAAGGAGGGTTGGAAGGTTCAGAAGCTAATGGAATTGAAGAAAATAGTGTTTTGTCGAAAGTCGACAAGTTGAGAATGTTATAACATGTACTTTTGGGTTAGACTAGAGTGATTAACATGAAAAGGAGGTTATGTTATGAGTTATGTTAGTCATATGATAGTCGTGTATTATGTTTTGATATCAAGCGAGTTGTTAAACAAAAGTCGATGAAAGTCATCACAAGTTACGTTCATAAGTTTTACTGAAACTTTGAGTCAAATATAACTGAAATTTTCTCCGAATATACTTAGATTTATGGGGTGTTCCTCCCATAAAATTGAATATCTATGAGTCTATTTTCTAACGCATTAAACCGTTTGTCAATACGACATTGGAGTAGAGAGATATGAGCGTTTTTGCGAGACTGCGCAGACTCCTAGGTGACAAGTCGGTGTGTCACCTAGAGTTTGAAGAACCAAGATAGGAGATGAGTTATCCAAAAAATAAGGTAAGTTTACTTCTCTCTTTAAACCTTTTTTTTCTGCTATAATAGCATGGTGAGTCTTTCTATACTTGTAAGAACTCACGGAACGGTGATCAAAAGTCGTGAGTTCGAGTTATTCACTTGTAGCAGACTGTTTTGTAGATAGTTTTGTTTTCTGTTTGGCTGCATTTTTTACTACTGTTTTGTGGATTTTTGGAGGAGTAAGTGTGTAGATAAACACCACATAAATTCAGGGTGGTGGGATGGTCGTTCGTCGTAACATTTTCGGATTGTTTGACACTACTACGGTGGCCGTTTTGTGTATGAAGAGATTGGGGTGTGTTGGGCTGTTTAGTAGTATTTTGTGGTGTATATAAGGTTGGAAAATAACGTATATATGTTGTTATTGTTGTATTCTTTTGTTATTGGTGTTATCTTGAATTTGGAGGAAGTAAGGATTATAGGGGAGATGCTGCTCGTTTTAATACAAAATAAGCTTCTCGTTCGTGGTGCGATAGTTGTACCTTTCGTAACTTAATGATAATATTATTATCATTATTTTAGATTAAGGTGTGAAGAGGCGAGTTCAAATTGGTGATTGGAAAGATTGTGATAAGTTATTTTAAGGCTAAGCCCTTCCTTAATTTTGGCATGATCTCGTAACTACATGTGTTTGATAACGAGGCATCAAGCCAAGTTCATACTCCCGAATTGATATACATTATCCTAGTCTCATAAGTTACAGTATTCTACCTGATCAGGAATTTAGATTCAATTGAGTATTGTCTTCTTCCAGTGAAGAGAGCATAGGGTCTATATACATACAGTATTACAGTATTTTTACCACCATCGAGCTATAATCGGTGGGCAGGCCCCTATAGGGCAACCTCCGATCAGATGGTAAGTTATATACCAAGCCTACTGTGGCCGAGTGCCTATGAGCGAGCCCAGAATGGCCGAGATACAGATCCTAGTATGGCCGAGAGCCTATGAGCGAGCCTACTACAACCGAGCAGTTACACGTACCGAGCCTATATTGAGAGAGTTGAGTCAGTATCAGCAGGTAAGTATATCTCCAGATCATATTTGTCTCCCAGTTACTTTCAGTTATTATATTATCAGTTCAATTTAAGCTTTCAAATATTTTATTGCCTTAGATACTCGGTACATTATTTTGTACTGACGTCCCTTTTCTGGGAACGCTGCATTTCATGCGTGCGGGTTCAGATAGATAGTTGGGTAGACCTTCTCAGTAGGTGTTTCCCTAGTTCAGCCTGATCGGTAAGCTCCACGTCCTTCAGAGTTGCCGGGTCTAGGGTTTTGTGTACATCTTTTGTATGTATGTATATATGTTATGGGTAGGTCGGGGTCCTATTCAGATCACAGTACATCCATCAGTAGAGGCTTGTAGACATATCCTGTCAATTAATGCAGTATGTTACACTTGTAGGCCTTGTATATATATTTTGTTGGTTTGTCAGCTGTAGTAGTTATGAAGGCCTTGTCGGCCCAACTTTATATTGATGTTTAGTCAGTGCTAGTTTTCGTTCAGTTTTATATTTTTCTTCACAAACTGTCTTGAAATATGGCCCCATGGCCAAATTATGACATTATATGTTTAGAGTCCCTTAGTCGCAAGTTGGTGCGCTAGGTGAGGTGAGGTACAGTGTGCCGGTCTCGCCCCTCAGATTCGTGGCATGACAATGTTGTTGTTTATGGCGAGGGTTGGCATTGAAGATGTACATGTGTTCAAGTTATGGCTATCACTTGTCCTTGGTAGCTTTAGATTCGAAATCTGTTCATATACATTTTAAACATATATTGAATTTGTGACTTGTACTACCAGTCCTTGGGTAATTGTATAAAATCCACTTATTTCCTTCCAGACTCTTAGCATTATTACTATATTGTGTTCTATTGTTAATTGGCTTACCTAGCGGGTTGGGTTAGGCGACATCACGAGGGGTTGAATATTGGGTGGTGACAGTAGTGTTGGGTACCATCACGACCTATAGTGGGATTTGGGTCGTGATAGTTTCTCAAATATCACAACCAAACGTTTTCTTAACACTCAAACTAGAGGATGAAACAATATCCAATAAAATAACAGAGTAAAGTTCACAAATCCGCATAAAAAGAGAAATATGTACAAGATATCAAATCAAATGGCATGGAAACAACCTTCGTGCATTTATTTCATCCTTACCAAGCATGGGAACACCCTTCGTACAATAAAAATAATCCTCCCCAATCACATGTATAATTGCATCAAACAAGATAGAAGGCATATAACTAACAGTAACAATAAGGTAGAAGACATAAATGTAACAACAATAAACGAGGTAGAAGGCATGTAGATGATAGTAACAAACAAGATAGAAGGCATATAGATAATAGTAACAAACGAGATTGTAACGACCCGACCAGTTATTTTGCGTATTCGGACCCCGTTCCCCTAAATAAGACTTTCTGTAGCGTCTTTCAGTGATTCATGACTTGCGGGGACGGGTGGTTCGGGATTCGGAAGTGTATAGGGTAATATAGGAACACTTGGTTCCTTAAGGTTTGGCTTTTAAGGCCAAGTTTGACTTCGGTCAACATTCATAGTAAACGACCTCGGAATCGAGTTTCATCGATTCCAGTAGCTTCGTATAATTATTTTCGACTTGTGTGTATGTCCGAAATGGGTTTTGGATGACCCGAGAGCATTTCGACGCCAAATAGCGAAATAGAGTTTCCTTAAGTTCATAATTTGGTTTGGAACGTATTTTTGAGTTATTGAGGTCCGAACTGAATTTAGAGACCGGGAATAGTTCCGTTATGTCATTTATGAATTTCTTGAAAATTTTTATGTCATTCCGAGTGGTATAGGTCGGTTCAGTGCATTGAACTGAATTCAAGAACTTGAAAATTCTTAAGTTTGATTCTAGGGGGTTTTGAGGAGTAATTTCGAGTTTTAGTGTTGTTTTGGGTGTCCCGAAGGCTCGAGCAAGTCTGTAATATGATTTAGGACTTGTTGGTATAATTGCACGGCGATTCGGGTGGGCCCAGGTGCCTCCCGGACACCAAACGGGGCAAAAAACCAGTAGTTTCAGCTGCTGGTGCACCAGGTCTGGTGTGACCGCAGGTGCAGTTGCCCAGATCGCAAGTGCGAGACCGCTCCTGCGGTCGAGGCCTCACAGGTGCGACTCCTAGGAGTAAAGTCCTACCTTCGCATGTGTGGACCCTTCTCCGCAGGAGCGGGTCTGCTGGTGCGGAATTCCTAGGTGCGGGACCATAGGTGCGAGGTCACTGAAGGCAGTGAGCCCATTTAATTCGGGACTTAACCATTTTTCTTCTCCTCCATTGGCGATTTTGGGAGATTTCAAGAGGGTATTCGGCCTAGCTACTAAAAGGTAAGTAATTTCCATTTAAATTTTAGATTATTACACTAAATCTTAGGTAGATTAACACCTACTTAGTGGAAATCAAAGGGGTTAGGGTGAAAACCTAGGGTTGATGAACTTTAGGGAATTTCACCACTTTTCTACCATGAAATCATGTAAAAACTATATATTTATGATACTTAGGCTATGGGTGAGTGTTTTCTTCGAAACTTTCCGGAATCCGAGCATGTGGGCCTGGGGGTGTATTTAGGGATTTCTTCAAGAAAGATGAATTAGCTAAGCTAGTAAGAGAATTTCATACTTTTGAGTGTATATTAACGTATTTATATAATATCTGACTAGTTTTGAGTCCTCGGATGTAGAGTTTGGAGTTTCGGGCGCGTCCTTGACCCGGGAAGTAGGTTCTACGCGAGGTGAGTCTCCTTTCTAACCTTGTAAGAGGAAATTTTCCCCATAGGTAATTATAAATGATTGAATTGTCCTTATTTGCGCGGGCTACGCATGCACAAGGTGACGAGAGTCCGTGCGTAGCTACTACTATGTTATGTCGGGTAGTCTTTAGGACTCACAAGCATGCTTATATGCCGTACTTGTATCCATGCATGTGTTCCTAGTCAATTGTTATCCCTGAAACTAGCATGAGAAAATGGAAGGTTACATTAAATCTTGCTGTTGCCATGATTCTTGTTTTCCAAGTGTGAACACTATATTTCCTGAATTTCCTGATAAGTCTTATGTATACGAGCACCCATTTCACATGTTTGAATCATGAGCGGGGTAGCCTTATATTATGTCAACCGCGTCGCACGATCGATTCTCGAGCGGGGTAATAAATGCATCTATGGTTCGAGCCGTTCGACCCTTCGGCAGTGCACATTTAATTTATGCATCGCTTAGACCGTACGCCTCGGCATACTATATGCTATGTGTTTGACTGAGAGTCTTATTGATATTGCCAAATGAATTGTTCTATGTGGAAGGGGACTTTGGACTTTTATTAATGTTGTTATTTTGCACTTGTGGTAGGTGGTAGTTCATATACTTGTTATTCCATGTCTACTTGATTTCCATAAGTGCTAATCCTGATTAAACCTGTTTAATTATATTATTTCTAATGACCCTACTGAGTAATACGTCTACCTCTCGTTAATACTTCTTCGAGTTTAGATCGGATACTCACTGGGTACATATTTATTTATATGTACTCATGCTACGCATCAGTACTTAATTGTACAGGTTCTGAGGCTGGTGAATGTGATTATCATACCGGAGCACGATCGTGAGAGTACTTTTTCTGGATTAGACTACACGGTGAGTTGCTCTCTCTGGCATTCCTCAGCAGCACTGTGGAGTTTCTGCTATTTCTTTTGATATTTCTGTCTACTCCTTTCAGACGGTTGTATATTTATTTTGTCTACTTTGTATATTCTACTAGTCGCCTGTGGACTTGTGACACTAGGTCTTGGTACACGTAGTGAGTTTTCTAATATTTTTGCTATACCACATATGAAGGCAACGATATTTTGCGTTCATTTAACCAAGTTTCATTCACTTGACCATCTTCTTTAAATGATTTCTAAATCTTAATTTGACAAGTACTTGAATATTTTAAATAAGTAAAGAAATCTCGCTAGTAAACTGATGTTGGCTTGCCGGCTCCGGTGTTGGGTGCCATCACGACCTGAGTTGGAATTCGGGTCGTGACAGAGATAAAAGGCACATAGATAGTAGTAACAAACAATATAGAAGGCACGTGGATAGTAATAACAAACAAGATAGAAGACATGTAGATAGTAGTAACAAATAAGATAGAAGATATGGATGTAAAAATTGAAAACAAGGTAGGAGGCATATATGCAATATTTACAGACAAGATAGAATATACATAAGTAACAATAACAAACAAGACAAGATGTACTAAGTAATAACAACAGACCAAGCAGGTGGACATAAGTAATAGCAACAACAAGGTAAGATGTCCAGTAACGCTAACAATCAAGACAAAATACTTATACATGTATATGAGGGAAAGACAAACATGATACAATGCATGTGTCTTATCCTCACCTACACGGAGACACCCTCTGTGCCATGAACTCTCATCCTCCCTTGCACGAAAACACCCTTTTTTCCATGAACTATCATCCCCGTTTGTATAAAGATATCCTTCGCACTTTGAACTCTCATTATCACTTGCACGGAAACACACTTCATGCCAATATATTACTAAATTGGACGGAAACACTCTTCATGCATAAATCATTCATCCTTACCAAAAAGATGTATACCGATACCAAGCAAGGTAGGACACATAATTATAATCAAAAGGGATGAGTAAGTATAATATGATTCATTAGAAATAATCATTTATCAATAAGCAATCCAACATTTCAACAGCCGTCTTGTTCAAATATCACAACAAAGTCTACACATAATCTTTAATATGATTAAGAAGGCTCAAGTATCACAAGTATGTCTTGTATATAAAAGTGTTTGTAATACGGTTATTTTATATTTTCAAATGCTTTTATATCAAATCAGAACTATAACTACTAGCCGATTTTACATACAAAATGCTCCGATCACTTCGGACCAGCTACACAGTCCGAATAGAATAGGGCAAATTTTGAGGACTGATGTCGAGCTTTCCAACAACAATCGGAAACATGTCCCTAATTATCCTTCTTACGTCCCATTGACATGAGGAGTGTAGGAAATCCGAACCTTCAAAGTCAGAATAACACCTAGTGTCATCACAACTTGACACTGGGGCAACTTTCAAAATCAAAAATCATAATCATTCCATCGCCTTCTCGAACTATAACCAGCATGATTCTCGTAACATCCAAGATATGTAGGAAACCTCAACACACTGCCTGACCGCATTCACATCGAAATCTATTAAAATCGATCCATCCATTATCCAACATTCATGTCCCGGTGTCATCACAGTGCGTCACTAGGGCAATTCTGAAAGTCGAGATTAGACGAACCTTTTCATCCTCAAGCATTTGTGTTTCACTACATGAGGCTACTATTCATAAGTAGTATTGAATCTTTCAGAACTACACGCGACCTGATTCTCGTACAACCCGAGACATGTAGGCAATTTATAAACTAGAATTCGGTCTGAATCTTCAAAACTTTCTCATTCCCACTCTGTCGTGTCGGGACAAAATTGACTATGATTTTAATCTTTTTGCCCGAAGACTCTTACATCATATTCGGTCAAAGAGGGGCAGTTGTTGATACTCAATTTTGACGCGTTGTATTTAAGAGTTCACTTATGTAGGCTTCCTAGTAAAAAATGATAAAAATGTTGTTTTTTGCACATTATTTGACTTTACTGTATCAGAGCTCTAGGTTCACGTAGGTGTCACAAGTCATAGGCAAAGGTAGTAGAGTCTTGCGGATCGTTACGGAGACGTCTGTATTTATCTTCGGGAGGCTATAGGGTGTTAAGAAACCTCTCTTTATTCTTATTCTATCGTGTAGTTGATGGTCTTACCAAATCTCATTCTTCTATTCTCTCACAGATGGTGAGGACTAGGGCAACTGATATTCCAGACCTAGGAGATGTCGCTACCCCCGCCGCCCGAGGCCTTGGTAGAGGCAGAGGGAGGGAACCGGCCCGAGGTAGGGGACGAGGGCATCCTATAGTTGCTCCATTAGCACCCCCAGAGGATCCTATCATCGAGGAGCAGGACAAGGTGCCTCCAGAAGATTTCATGACTACACCAGGCTTTCAGGAGGTCATGGGCCGTATGATGCGGTTCATGGACACTATGACCCAGGATAGTTTATTTCCAGCGGATCTTGCCACTTCTCAGGCGGGAGGGGGAGTTAAGACCCCTACCATCTAGTCCACAAGTCATGCAACGGCAGTAAATCAGACTCCGGGTACTCTACCCATGGGTGGAGCACAGCCAGCAGTAGCAGCACCAGAGCTCTGACCGGCTGTGGACGGCGATCCATAGAGATTTCATGACTACACCAGGACTTTATTGATAGGTGCAGGGACAGACTGCACAACATGAGGATTTTGGAATCCCATGGAGTCGACTTCACTTCCTTCCAGCTAGAGGGAAGGGCCCGCAGATAGTGGCAGTCATTTATCATTGGTAGGCCAGCAGGTTCCCCTACTATCACATGGGAGCAGTTCACTCAGCTGTTCCTGGACAGGTATATTCCACCCTCCGAGAGGGAAGAGCTGCGGTACCAGTTTGAGCAGCTGGAGCAGGGGCAGATGTCAGTGATAGACTATGAGGCCAGGTTTTTAGAGTTGTCCCGCCATGCCCTTATGATTCTTCCTACTGATGCCGAAAGAGTGCGGAGGTTTGTAGCTGCACTCCGGTATTAGGGCTAACATGGCCCGAGAGGTGGAGATGGTTACTTCTTATTAGCTTGTGGTCGAGATAGCTTGCCGGATTGAGGGTTACCGATCGAGGAGCAGAGAGCAGGGTTAGCAGGACAAGAGAGCCAGATTTTCTGGAGATTTCAGAGATGCCCCAGCCAGGGGTAGAGGTCAGTTCGGTAGAGGCCAACCTATCAGGCCTCCATATTCAGCTCCTCCACCACCTCCTCATGGTGCTCCGGTGAGACCTTATTTCAGTGCCATGTCGGAGAGTTCTTACCGCCCACCAGCCATTCAGGGTCCCTCCGGTGGGTATTCAGGTCATCAGGGGTCTCCTAGTCCTTATTTCAGTGCCATGCCAGAGAGTTTTCATCGTCCCCCGGCTATTCAAGGTTCATCTTCAGGGCAGTAGGCCATGCCTCCAGTGAGGTGTTACGAGTGTGGGGATTCAAGCCATATGAGGAGGACTTGTCCCACGCTTAGGGGCAAGGCTATTCAGCAGAGTTTCCAGCCCGCATTCTCAGCACCGACGCCCCGTCCACCTAGAGATGGAGGGCAGGCTGGTAGAGGTGGTCCTAGAGATGGAGGCCAGGAAGGGGGAACTCAACTAGCTCCTATTCAATCCAGCAGAGGTCAGTCTTCAGGTACTCCAGCCAGATTCTACGCCATTCCGGCCCGAGCAGATACAGTGGCCTCAGATTCCATGATCACAGGTATTATTTCAGTATGTGGTAGAGAGGCATCAGTGCTATTTGACCCAGGATCTACTTATTCATATGTGTCAGCCTTGTTTGCTTGTTTTATGGATGCTCCTTGTGAGTCCTTGGGTTCTCCTATATATGTATCCACTCCCGTCGGTGATTCTGTAGTGGTAGACCGTATTTATCGGTCTTGCGTGATCATATTCTGTGGGTTCGATACTAGAGCGGGCATTCTATTGCTCGATATGGTTGATTTTGAGATTATCCTGGGCATGGATTTGCTATATCCTCGTCATTCCATCTTGAATTGCCATTCCAAGACAGTTACTTTGGCCATGCCTGAGTTGCCTAGGCTGGAGTGGAGAGGTTCCTCAGTTAGTATAGCCAGTAGAGTTATTTCCTTCCTGAAGGCTCGACATATGGTCGAGAAGGGTTGTTTGGAATATCTTGCTTATGTGCGGGACACCACCGCCGAGTCTCCGACGATTGATTCAGTGCCCGTTGTTCAAGAGTTTGTTGATGTATTCCCTTCAGACCTTCCAGGCATGCCTCCAGATCGTGACATTTATTTCTGCATTGATTTAGCCCCAGATACTCAGCCTATTTCCATTCCCCCGTACCATATGGCTCCTAAGGAGTTGAAGGAGCAGCTAGAGGAGTTGTTGGCTAAGGGGTTTATCAGATCGAGTGTATCACCGCGGGGTGCTCCAGTTCTATTTATGAAGAAGAAGGATGGGTCCATGCGAATGTGTATTGATTACCGCCAGCTGAACAAGGTCACCATAAAAAAAAGGTATCTATTGCGGCGCATTGATGATCGACCAGTTGCAGGGTGCCAGGGTGTTTTCTAAGATAGACTTGAGATCAGGCTATCATCAGTTGAAGATTCGGGCCTCAGATGTCCCGAAGACTACTTTTCGTACGAGATATGGCCACTATGAGTTCCTGGGGATGTCCTTTGGCTTGAATAATGCTCTAGCTGCATTTATGGATTTGATGAATAGGGTGTTCAGGTAGTATATTGATTCTTTTGTCATCGTCTTCATTGATGACATCTTGATTTACTCACGTAGCCTTGGAGAGCACGAGCAACAATTGAGAGTTGTGCTCTAGACTTTGCGAGAACAAAAGCTATATGCTAAGTTCTCCAAGTGTGAGTTTTTGTTGGATTCCGTGGAATTCTTGGGACATGTAGTATCCGGAGAGGGTATCAAGGCTGATCCTAAGAAGATTGAGGCAGTCCAGGGTTGGCCACATCCTACTACATCTACAGAGATCAGGAGTTTCTTGGGTCTAGCAGGCTACTATCGACGATTTGTGGAGGGATCTTCATCTATTGCAGCCCCATTGACCAGATTGACTCAGAAGAATGCTCCATTTCGGTGGTCCGACGAGTGTGAGGTGAGCTTTTAGAAGCTCAAGACGGCATTAACCTCAGCACCAGTTTTGGTATTGCCATCCGGTTCTGGGATGTATACAGTGTATTGCGACACTTCGCGTGTTGGCTTGGGGTGTGTGTTGATGCAGGAGGGGAGAGTTATTGCTTATGCTTTGCGCTAACTGAAGGTTCATGAGAATAATTATCCAGTGCACGATTTGGAGTTGGCAGCGATTATTCATGCTCTTAACATTTGAAGGCATTACTTGTATGGGGTGTCTTGTGAGGTTTAGACAGACCACCACAACTTGCAACACTTGTTCAAGCAGAGGGATCTTAATTTGAGCCAGCGCAGGTGGCTTGAGTTGCTGAAGGATTATGATATCACCATCCTTTATCATCCGGGTAAGGTGAATGTAGTAGCAGATGCCTTGAGCATTAAGGCGGAGAGTATGGGTAGTTTCGCTTTCATTGCAGCGGAGGAGAGACCTCTAGCCTTGGACATTCAGTCCCTGGCTAATCTCTTGGTGAGATTAGATCTTTCAGAGCCTCGTCGAGTTCTTGCACATGTAGTTGCTCAGTCTTCGTTGTTGGGGGAGATTAAGGCTCGGCAGTATGATGATCCACACTTGGCAGAGCTACGGGAGACAGTGGTTCAGGGTGGTGCCAAGAAGGTTTCTATTGGCGAGGATGGTGTTCTGAGACTTCAGGGTCGGTTGTGTGTTCCTAATGTTGATAGCTTGAGGCAGAGGATCTAGAGGAAGCGAACAGTTCACGGTATTTCTGTTCATCCTGGTGCTACGAAGATGTATCGTGACCTGAAGCAGCATTTATGGTGGAGGCGAATGAAGAAAGACATTGTGAAGTATGTGGCTAGGTGTATTAACTGCCAGCAGGTTAAGTATGAGAACCAGAGGCCAGGAGGCCTACTTCAGCAGATGCCCATTCCTGAGTGGGAGTGGGAGCGCATCACTATGGACTTCGTGGTTGGGTTACCTTGGACCTTGCGGAAGGTGGACGCGGTTTGGGTCATTGTGGAACAAATCAGCACATTTTATTCCCGTGTGTACTACTTATACTTCTGAGAGGCTAGACCAGATTTACATTTGAGAGATAGTCCGGTTGCATGGTATGCTGGTATCCATTATATTAGATCGAGGTCCTCAGTTCACCTCGCACTTTTGGAGAGCATTGCACAGAGAGATGGGTACTCATATAGACCTCAGCACATCATTTCATCTGCAGACTGATGGTCAGTCGGAGCGTACGATTCAGAATTGGAGGACATGCTCAGAGCATGTGTGATTGATTTTGGGGGTCAGTGGGACCAGTTCTTGCCTTTGGCCAAGTTTGCTTACAATAATAGTTATCAATCCAGCATTAAGATAACTCCATTTAAGGCTTTATATGTTCGGCGATGTTGTTTTCTTATCGGGTAGTTTGAGCCTAGAGAGGCTAAGTAATATGGCACGGACCTGGTGAGAGATGCCTTGGAGAAGGTGAAGTTGATTCAGGTGAGGCTCCGCACAGCACAGTCAAGACAGAAGAGTTACGCGGATCAGAGGGCACGTGATGTGTCATTTATGGAGGGAGATAAGGTTCTACTGAAGGTTTCGCCGATGAAGGGGATTATGAGATTCGGGAAGAAGGGAAAGTTGAGCTCGAGGTTTATAGGTCCTTTCAAGGTATTGAGTCGTGTTGGAGAGGTTGCATATGAGCTTGCTCTACCTCCCCACTTATCGGGAGTCCATCCGATCTTTCATGTATCCATGCTCCGGAGATATCGCGCCGACTTCTCTCACTTGGTTGATTTCAGCACTATTCAGTTTGATGAGAGGTTGGGCTACAAGGAGGAGCCAGTTGCCATTATTGACATACAGGACCGCCAGTTGAGGTCCAAGAGAGCTTCTGCGGTGAAGGTTTAATAGAGAGGCCAACCAGTTGAGGAGGCGACTTGGGAGTCCAAGGAGGACATGCGGAGCAGATATCCACACTTATTCAGCACTTCAGGTATGATACTAGACCCGTTCGAGGACGAACGTTTGTTTAAGAGGCGGAGAATGTAACGACCCGACCAATCGTTTTGCGTATTCGGACCCCGTTCCCCTAAATAAGACTTCCCTAGCGGCTTCCAGTGATTCATGACTTGCAGGGACGGGTGGTTCGGGATTCGGAAGTGTATAGGGTAATATAGGAACACTTGGTTCCTTAAGATTTGACTTGTAAGGCCAAGTTTGACTTCGGTCAACATTCGGAGTAAACGACCTCGGAATCGAGTTTTTTTGATTCCAGTAGCTTCGTATGATGATTCAGACTTGTGTGTATGTACGGAATGGGTTTTGGATGACCCAGGAGCGTTTCGATGTCAAATAGCAAAATAGAGTTTCCTTAAGTTCATAATTTGGTTTGGAACGTGTTTTTGAGTTATCGAGGTCCGAACAAAATTTCGAGACCGGGAATAGTTCCGTTATGTCATTTATGACTTGCTTGCAAAATTTGGTGTCATTCCGAGTGACATAGGTCGGTCCGGCGCATTGAACCGAATTCAAGAACTTGAAAATTCTTAAGTTTGATTCTAGGGGTTTTTGAGGAGTGATTTCGAGTTTTAGTGTTGTTTTGGGTGTCCCGAAGGCTCGAGCAAGTCCGTAATATGATTTAGAACTTGCTGGTATAATTGCACAGGGGTTCGGGTGGGCCCAGGTGTCTCCCGGACACCAAACGAAGCCAAAAACCAGCAGTTTCAGCTGCTGGTGCACCAGGTCTGGTGTGACCGCAGGTGCGGTTGCCCAGATCGCAGGTGCGACTCCTAGGAGGAAAATCCTACCTTCGCAGGTGAGGACCCTTCTCCGCAGGAGCGGGTCCGCTTGTGCGGAATTCCTACTGCAGGTGCGATCCCCAGGCTCCTTGCCAAAAATCCGCAAGTGCGACCAATGGCTCGCAGGTGAGGAACTGCATGTGCGGTCCTCGAGCCGCAGGTGCAAGGTCACTGAAGGCAGTGAGCCCATTTAATTCGGGACTTAACCATTTTTCACCATTTTTCTTCTCCTCCATTGGGATTTTGGGAGCTTTCAAGAGGGTATTCGGCGTAGCTACTAAAACGTAAGTAATTTCCATTTAAATGTTAGATTATCACACTAAATCTTAGATAGATTAGAACCTAATTAGTGGAAATCAAAGGGGTTAGGGTGAAAACCTAGGGTTGATGAACTTTAGGGAATTTCACCACTTTTCTACCATGAAATCATGTAAAAACTATATATTTATGATCGTTAGGCTATGGATGAGTGTTTTCTTAAACATTTTCGGAATTCGAGCATGAGGGCCCAGGGGTGTATTTAGGGATTTCTTTAAAAAAGATGAATTAGCTAAGATAGTAAGAGAATTTCATACTTTTGAGTGTATATTAACGTATTTATATAATATTTGACTAGTTTCGAGTCCTCGGGTGTAGAGTTTGGAGTTTCGGGCGCGTCCTTGACCCGGGAAGTAGGTTCTACGCGAGGTGAGTCTCCTTTCTAACCTTGTAAGAGGGAATTGTCCCCATAGGTAATTATAAATTATTGAATTGTCCTTATTTGCGGGGGCTACGCACGCACGAGGTGACGGGAGTCTGTGCGTAGCTACTACTATGTTATGTCGGGTAGTCTTTAGGACTCACAAGCGTGCTTATATGCCGTACTTGTATCCCTGCATGTGTTCCTAGTCAATTATTATCCCTGAAACTAGCATGAGAAAATGGAAGGTTACATTAAATCTTGTTGTTGCCATGATGCTTGTTTTCCAAGTGTGAACTCTATATTTCTTGAATTTCCTGATAATTCTGTGTATGTATATGAGCACCCGTGTCGCATGTATGATTCATGAGCGGGGTAGCCTTATATTATGTCAACCGCGTCGCACGATCGATTCGCTAGTGGGGTAATAAATGCATCTATGGTTCGAGCCGTTCGACCCTTCGGCAGTGGACATTTAATTTATGCGTCGCTTCGGCCATACGCCTCGGCATACTATATGCTATGTGTTTGACTGAGAGTCCTATTGATATTGCCAAATGAATTTTTCTATGTGGAAGGGGACTTTGGACTTTTATTAATGTTGTTATTTTGCACTTGTGGTAGGTGGTAGTTCATATAATTGTTATTCCATGTCTACTTGATTTCTATAATTGCTAATCTTGATTAAACATGTTTAATTATATTATTGCTAATGACCCTAGTGAGTAATACTTCTACCTCTCGTCACTACTTCTTCGAGTTTAGACGGGATACTCACTGGGTACATATTTATTTATATGTACTCATGCTACGCTTCTGTACTTAATTGTACAGGTTCTGAGGCTGGTGCATCTGGTATCATACCGGAGCACGATCGTGAGAGTAATGTTTCTGGATTAGACTACACGGTGAGCTGCTCTCTCTGGCGTTCCTCAGCAGCACTGTGGAGTTTCTGCTATTTCTTTTGATATTTCTGTCTACTCCTTTCAGATTGTTGTATATTTATTTTTTCTTCTTTGTATATTCCACTAGTCGCCTGTGGACTTGTGACACTAGGTCTTGGTACAAGTAGTGAGTTTTCTAATATTTTTGCTATACCACATATGAAGGCAACGATATTTTGAGTTCATTTAACCAAGTTGCATTCACTTGACCGTTTTCTTTAAATGATTTCTAAATCTAAATTTGACAAGTACTTGAATATTTTAAGTAAGTAAAGAAATCTCGCTAGTAAATTGGTGTTGGCTTGCCCGTCTCCGGTGTTGGGTGCCATCACGACCTGAGATGGAATTCGGGTTGTGACAGAGATAAAAGGCACATAGATAGTAGTAACAAACAAGATAGAAGGCATGTGGATAGTAATAACAAACAAGATAGAAGACATGTAGATAGTAGTAACAAATAAGAGAGAAGATATTGATGTAAAAATTGCAAAAAAGGTAGGAGGCATATAGGCAATATTTACAGACAAGATAGAATATACATAAGTAACAATAACAAACAAGACATGATGTCCTAAGTAATAACAACAGACCAAGCAGGTGGACATAAGTAATAGCAACAACAAGGTAAGATGTCCAGTAACGCTAACAATCAAGACAGAATACTTATACATGTATATGAGGGAAAGACAAACATGATACAATGCATGTGTCTTATCCTCACCTGCACGGAGACACCCTCCGTGCCATGAACTCTCATCCTCCCTTGCACGAAAACACCCTTTGTACCATGAACTCTCATTCCCACTTGTATAAAGATATCCTTCACGGTTTGAACTCTCATTATCACTTGCATGGAAACACCCTTCATGCCAATATATTACTAAATTGGACGGAAACACTCTTCATGCATAAATCACTCATCCTTACCAAGAAGATTTATACCGATACCAAGAAAGGTAGGACACATAAATATAATCAAAAGGGATGAGTAAGCATAATATGATTCATTAGAAATAATCATTTATCAATAAGCAATCCAACATTTCAAGAGCTGTCTTGTTCAAATGTCACAACAAAGTCTACACATAATCTTTAATATGATTAAGACGGCTCAAGTATCACAAGTATGTCTTGTATATATAAGTGTTCATAATACGGTTATTTAGATTTTCAAATGCTTTGATATCACAGAACTATAACTACCAGCCGATTTTACATACAAAATGCTCTGATCACTTCGGACCGCTACACAGTCCGAATAAACTAGGGCAGATTTTGAGGACGGATGTCGAGCTTTCCAACAACAATCGGAAACATGTCCCTAATTATCATTCTTACTTCGCATTGACATGAGGAGTGTAGGAAATCCGAACCTTCAAAGTCAGAATAAAACCTAGTATCATCACAGCTTGACACTGGGGCAACTTTCAAAATCAAAAATCAAAATCATCCCATCACCTTATCGAACTATAACCAGCCTAGTTCTCATAACATCCAAGATATGTAGGAAACCTCAACACACAGCCCGACCGCATTCACATCAAAATCCATTCAAATTGATCCATCCATTATCCAACATTCATGTCCCGGTGTTATCACAGTGCGACACTAGGGCAATTCTGAAAGTCGAGATCAGACGAACCTTTTCATCCTCAAGCATTTGTCTTCCACTACATGAGGCTACTATTCATAAGTACTAATTAATCTTTCATAACTACACACGACCTATTTCTCGTACAACCCGAGACATGTAGGCAATTTATAAATTAGAATTCGGTCAGAATCTTCAAAACCTTCTCATTCCCACTCTGTCATGTCGGGACAAAATTGACTATGATTTTAATCTCTTTGCCCAAATACTCTTACATCATCTTCGGTCAAAGAGAGGCAGTTGTTGATATTCAATTTTGACGCGTTGTATCTAAAAGTTCACTTATGTAGGCTTCCTAGTCAAAAATGATAAAAATGTAGTTTTTTGCACATTATTTGACTTTATTGTGATTTATTGACAACTATCCCTATTTTCACAAAATATAATTTTTTTTTATCAATTTATTGCAATTAGTTAAATACTACAATGTTGTGCATATTCTAAACTTTGAACAATATATTGATCATTATCCTATTTTTCAAATATTAGGATATTCTACCAATTTGTTGTCCTTTAAAAAAATAATATTTACATATTATTATAGTATTAAAATATCAAATTGAATAATCATTTTATAATTTATAGCGCAGTCTAATAATTACAAGGAAGCCAGTTGAGTTTATTTCAAATACGGACTCAGTCCAGTCAAATTAATGTCTCGTCAATGTCTGACGTGACATGACATTTAATTTGACTAGACATTTATGTGACATGACATAATGATGGTACATTTTTTACACAATGGGTAAAGACCCATTTATTTTGTCCTTCTCTAAATCTTGCCCCTTAAGTTTTCTACCCACACCACACTTACACCCACTATAAAAAATATCTACATATCCTATACCCCCAATACCCATCAGCTTTTTAAGTGTTACTCCCTCCGTTCCAATTTATGTGAACTTGTTTGACTAAATTATTTCTAAATTTAGAAAGGGGTCATTCTTTTTGGAACAGAACAAAAATAAAATAGGTTCACAGAACGTAGGGAGTATACAAAAAAAAACCCTAAAAAGAGGGGACCGTCTCATTCTCTTTGACCTTCAGCCGCAACCCCCTTAAGGTCCTCTCTCTTTTTGGAAAACATAGCTAGAATCCGGAAGAGTCAAGATCAACCGGCCACCTAACAGCCGTCACTCCCCATCGGATCTCTCATATCCCAAATCTTTATCTCTCATTTGTGAGAAAAAATCTACCATCAGTCGTCCCTTCCTTGTCTCTTCAGAGTCACTACCGACCGCCGAATTTGGTCGCCGGCGATGGATTGGCAATGCCTCATCATTACTAATGCTACCTATTCCCCTTACCCCTCTCTCGTTTGCTTCTATTCCACCGTCGGAGGTGATGACCGGTAGTTGGCCGTCTTCAATCAGGACAAAGCGCATATCTGAATGCCAGAGATGGCTGTTATCGATGACTATCTTCTTCTTCCTTCTTTTTGTTGTTTGTTGTTGTTTATACATAAGTGATGTAAATCTTGGGGTTTGATGTTTTGAACTAGATCTGGACGGAAATCATCTTTCTAGCAACCCTACTGTTATGAGTAGAGATTAGTGGAATTAGCTGAGCCATTAATAGTTGTTACTCAAGTTTTTGTTATGTCTAATTGAGTCCTTTAGTTTATAATTTATGTTCAATGAAGTCCATAAGTCTGTTAGTGGAATTACACAGGTGTCAAACTACTAGAAAAGGGCCAGAAGCCAATGTTGGATTCTCTACTATTTAGACTGTCATTGTACTGAAGGAAATCATCCGTTAATTAATAAAAATTTTCCTTCTTCTTATCTTTTTCTTTTCTCTTCCTTTCCCTATTATCCATTCTCACTCGTAACAAGAGCAATCCTCTTGTTACAATGGTGTCAGAGCCGCCTGGGGTTCAACCTTCAACTGCCATGGCTTCTAATCCAGAGATTTAGACTTTGCAAACAGAGATGAGAGAGATGCGTGTGCAGCTTTCATCATTCATGGAACATGCAAGCCAAAGGTTAAAATCTATCGAAACCAGCCAGAATCAATTTCAAACTCAACTAGATGATTTCAAGGATGCAAATCGGAAGCTCGATTTCATCATCTCGGGCATTGTTTTGTCGCAACGAGCTGATTCTACGGTGCCATCTCCGGTGACTAAAAGCACAGACCAAAAGCTCACACCGGTGACTTCAGACTCTTCTCAACCCATCACAATGGTCACTGCTCACTCAGTTCAAGCCATAACATAAACTAGAGTTTCAGGTACTAAGAACCCTTTTCCCTTAAATCATCTTTTTTTCACCCCTTCGACTTACCCTGTTGGCCGAGGTTTCACCTTTCCTCCAGCCCCTCTTTGTTGCCAACCCCTGTTAATACTGATGAGCCTAAAATTAACCAGAAAACCTTGAAACCAAAATTCAATTTTCCTGATTTTGATGGAACTAATCCTAGAGGATGGCTACGAAGGTGTGAGAAATTCTTTAAGTTTTACGGCATTTTGGAGCAAAAGAAACTAAGTTATGCCTCAATGCATGTGAAGGACAAGGTGGATGTGTGGTTTGATAGTTATTTGGTAAACCAGGAAGGATGACTTGGTAGAGGTTTTGTACTGAGATTTGCAGGAGATTTGGTAACATTAGACCTCAAGATATTGTGGATGAGTTTAACAAAATTATGCAGATTGGGAATGTGGACCATATCAAGAAAGGTTCGAAGAGCTGACTTGCTATATGACTATTATAAACCCCCTTTTGAATGAAACTCACTTCGTTTCCAGTCTCATAGTGGTCTCAAACCTGAGCTTAAACCATTAGTTAAACTGGCTAATCATGTGGCTATCATGGATGCTTATGAGATTGCAAAGCTATATGAGGAGTCATTCTCAGCTCTCACTGCGCTTATCCCAGTCAGAAATACCCAAATCCTTACATACCCCAAACCATTAGCCATTACTTTCCCAAGAGCGCCACAAAATTCAAGACCAGCACAACTTCCAGCACCCAATCAACCTCTGAAAATTACTTATCCCAATCAAAGAGCTGTCAATAGAGCTCCCCTCAAACCAAACAATTTTTAGGCACTCAGAGCTCAGGGTCTTTATTATAAGTGCCGTGAGAAATATGAGCATGGACACCAATGCAAGGCTAAAACTTTACATGCCATGGAAGGGGTCACAACTGAAGGGGAATCAGAGATAGAGGAATTTATGGATGTTTCTGAGACTTTGGAGGAACAAGTGGAGGAGCAAGCTGAGGTTTCGCTCAATGTGATGATGGGGTTAATTTCTACTGAAGGAACCATCTCAACTATCAAAATATTGGGATATACAAAAAAATCCCATTGACCATATTGATAGACAGTGGCTCTACACACTCCTTTATTGATCCACATATAGTGAAGCTGTTAAAATTACTTGTGCAACCTATGGCCATTCCATTGAGAGTGGTAGTGGCCAATCGCCAAATCATGAGATGTGATCAGGAAATCTCTCTATTCAATTGGAAAATGCAGAATGAAATTTTTGCTTTCAAAATCAGGTTACTCAAGGTTGGGGGATGTGACATGGTTTTAGGGATGGACTGGATTGATGATGTAGCACCAGTTATCCTACATGCTAGACCTCACAGCCTGAGCTTTATGAAGGAAGGCAAGATGGTGACTCTAATTGGAGTCAATGCTAAACAAAAGGTGATCCCAGTGGGTATTGAAGATTTAAGAAGGATGTTGCATTGTGGTACCTGTGAGGTGATGGCTGAATTGGCTATAACAACTGTTGGTCCTAGAGAAAATGGAGAGAAAGAGGTGAACCATGAATTGAAAAGGTTACTGGCAGCTTACAAGGATGTGTTCCAGGAGCCAACCGAGCTACCACCCAAAAGAGATTGTGACCATGTTATCAATATGATTCCTGCTGCTCAACCTTTCAACCTAAGGCCATACAGGTATTCACATGATCAAGAGAATTCTATTGAATCCATCATAAATGACATGTTGGAAGTTGGGACCTTAGTTCCCAGCCAGTCTTCTTTTGTTTCACCTGCTTTTCTAGTAAAAAAGAAAGAATATACTTGGATACTGTGTTGACTATAGGAGGTTGAACAATTTAACTGTAAAGAATAAATATCCTATCCCCATGATTGATGATTTATTGGATGAGCTACATGGAGCTACTGTGTTTTCAAAGATAGATCTTAGAGCTGGTTACCATCAAGTGAGAATGAAGGCTGGAGAAGAGTACAAGACAACATTTAGAACTCATCACGGGCTGTGGAAATTCAGGGTCATGCCCTTTGGATTAACTAATGCCCCAACCACCTTCCAATCATTGATGAATTTTTTATTCAAGGAGCAAATGAGAAAGTACATACTAGTATTCTTTGATGATATGCTAGTGTACAATAAGAGTATAAAGGAACATTTGGAGCATCTAGAAAGGGTACTTCAACTACTAAGAAAGAACCAGTTATTTGCAAAAGAAAGCAAGTGTGACTTTTGTCAATCACAAGTGGAATACTTAGGACATGTGATCTCAGGCAAAGGGGTAAGCACTGACCCTAAAAATGTATCAGCTATGTTGGACTGGCCACAACCAAGTTCTGTAAAAGAGTTAAGAGGTTTCCTAGGGCTGAATGGTTACTACAGGAAATTTATCAAGAATTATGCTCAGCTAAGTAAGCCCCTAACCAACTTACTAAGGAAAGGGAGTTTCAACTGGAATGAAGAAGCTAATGTAGCCTTTCAGAACCTCAAACAAGATATGACAGTTGCTCCACTTCTAGCTTTACCCGATTTCAGTAGACCTTTTATCTTGGAGGTGGATGCTTGCAACACTGGAGTGGGAGCATTATTAATGCAGGATCGGAGGCCTCTGGCATTCCTGAGTCAGTCTTTAAGCAAGAGACATCAAGTATTATCTACCTATGAGAAGGAGCTGATAGCTCTACTTATAGTAGTAGATAGAGACATTACTTGCACCCACACCACTTTATAATTAAAACAGATCACTTCAGTTTGAAATTCTTGCAGGAACAAAAGATCACAACATCCCTGCAACATAAAGGATTGACCAAACTGATGGGTTTAAGCTTTGAAATTCAGTACAAGAAAGGAGTGGAGAATATTGTGGCTGATGCACTATCAAGGATAAATGAACAACAATCTGAAGCTGATGTGTCACACTGTCTAGTGGTAACTCATTTACAACCTAAATGGTTCGATAAAGTGATGGAAAGTTATGAAGCAGACCAAGAGGTAATGCAGGTTATCAGTTTACTCAACAGCAGTCCTTTAGCATTGGCGGATAACACCCTAAAACAAGGTATCCTAAGGCATAAAGGGAAAGTTTGGGTTGGTAAACATGGAACTTTAAGGCAACAACTGATTTCAACCATTCACAACTCTAGGTTAGGGGGTCCTTTAGGAGTAACAACAACCTATCAAAGGCTAAAGGCAGTTTTCTATTGGCCTGCTATGATAGAAGATGTGAAGAAGATAATTGAAAGTGTGTGAAGTATGTCAAAGGTGCAAAGATGAGAAAGTGGCTTACCCAGGATTGTTACAACCTCTGCCAGTACCTGAGAGAGCTTGGGAGCATATATCAATGGATTTTATTGAGAGTTTGCTAAAGTCAGAAGGGCAAGATACTATCTTGGTAGTGATAGATAGATACAGTAAATATGCTCACTTAATTGGAGGGGCCCACACCTTCACTGCCTCTCAAATTGCCAGGGTGTTTATGGATGCCATTTATAAGTTTCATGGTTTACGTAAGAGCATTGCATCTGATAGGGATAAAGTCTTCCTCAGTAACTTTTGGAGGGAACTTTGTAAGAACTTGCAGGTACAGTTATGCTTTAGCTCAGCCTATCATCCACAAACAGATGGACAGACTGAGAGAGTGAATAGATGTTTGGAGAATTACCTGAGGTGCATGACAGGTCATAGACCTAAAGAGTGGAATAAATGGCTCTCACTAGCTGAGTTTTGGTATAACAGTAATTACCATTCTGCCTTAAAGATGACTTCTTTCAAGGTTTTGTATGGGTATGAACCACCACAACTCTCTTTTGAGTTTATTTCACAGACTAAAGTGGCTGCTATAGATCAAGTCTTGAAGGAAAGGCAAATTATGGCTTAGATTCTAAAAGAGAATTTGGAAAAGGCTCAAAACAGGATGAAGGTGAATGCTGAAAAGAAGAGGAAAGAAAGAGAGCTCAATGTTGGTGACTGTGTATTTCTGAAATTGCAACCCTATAGACAGACCTGTGTAGCTGTGAGAAAGAGTTTGATGCTGGCTTCCAAGTTTTATGGTCCTTATCAGATAGTGCAAAAGATTGGAGTTGTTGCATATAAGCTCAACTTGCCTCCTACTTCTAAGATACATCCTGTTTTCCACATCTCTCAACTTAAGAAGAGGATTGGACAGAAAGTTATTCCATCCATTGATCCTCCGATTTGTTCTTCTGATGGACAATCTCTGATAGAACCAATTGCAGTGCTCGACAGGAGGATGATGAAGAAGTGAAACAAAGAATCTACTCAGATATTAGTGAAGTGGGCTAACTTGTTACCATAAGAAGCTACCTTGGAGGATTACAGCTTCATAGTATCTCAGTTTCCAGATTTTAAAGAACCTTGAGGACAAGGTTCTAAAGGGGGGTTGAATGTTATGAGTAGAGATTAGTGCAATTAGCTGAGTCATTAATAGTTGTTAGTCAAGTTTTTGATATGTCTAATTGATTCCTTTGGTTTATAATTTATGTTCAATGAAGTCCATAATTCTGTTAGTGGAATTGGACAAGTGTCAAACTAGTAGAAAAGGGCCAGAATCCAATGTTGGATTCTCTGCTATTAGACTGTCATTGTACTGAGGGAAATCATTTGTTAATTAATCAAAATTTTCCTTTTTCTTATCTTCTTCTTCTCTCTTCCTTTCCCTATTCTCCATTATCACTAGTAACAAGAGCAATCCTCTTGTTACACATACGTTTCCAGCGGCTAACAATCCCCCATGGGCTTGCTATGTTACTGTTTCGATTCTCCTTGGTTAGAGTTTCAATGTAGTTAATTGAATGGTTGTATTTTATTTTCATGAATATGTTGAAATCCAGGTTATTACAATAAATGGGGGAGTTCCAACCTCCTCACTGGTTGAAACTTGGCTGGACGTTGTCGGACCTGAATGGAAATAATTATTCTGGTAAATTTGATTCTCCGGCAACCTTGTCTTCATACTGTTCGTCAGTCATTATTGACCCATGTATATGGTTTCTCCGTTCTTGCTCCTTTACGACGACTTAATGCTTGTTGCATTCTTTGACATTGTGTTGGTATCTATGCTGCCGTACTAACTTGTTAGGACCAAATTTTTTATTGTTTAGTCCAATTGAAATTCATTAATTTGGCATTTGGTTCGTTATTAGCTGATGTTGTTACTTCATTATGTTTGTCCTTTGCATCATTGTTTTGGCTCTCTTGTTGGGCGATTGGTGAATTGTTGCTTGATACTGTTGAAAATATTGTGTTGCTGTTGCCTTTACTCTGCGAAACCACATTTGGAACAAAAACTACACCAAGGCCGATGAGAATAATTTTAAAGCCACGATACCTAGATTGACCCTCCGAATCGGGCCCAAAATAACGAGACGATGATAATAAACATTGAAAAAGAAAAAGACGAGAATACGAACAAACAACCTATGAAGGGCGACATGGTTGGCCACGGGAGTCGCTACCAAGGCAGTTCACGGATATTAAAAACACGTATCTAATCCTTCTATAATATTTTTTAAAGTATTTTCCAGAAAACCCTTTTTCAAAATTTTTTTTTTAAACAATTTTTCGAAAAACAAAAACATTTCAAATCATTTCCAAGAAAAAAATTTCAAAAATATTTTTAAACAAAAACCATTTTAAAAACTTGTCACTCTATTAGTTAAACTCTTATATATTATTTTACTAACAACTGTATTTCTTGTCAAGATGCAAACCCCAGTATAAGTCGTGATGACACCCAACATCGATTTTAGGCAAGCCAACAGTGAACTACCAACTTAATTATTTATTTTATTATTTTTGAAATCATGTATCTTATTGGATAGAGAGATCGATGCATCAAAAATCGTACATAAGTTTGATTTAAGTAAACTATAAAGTAGAAGTGTCTCAATGGCAAGCAAAATCATAAACAAATTCTAGAACACCCCAAGACCCGTGTCACAAGTGCATGTGCATCTACTAGGAATAAAATAACAAAACATCATTTGTCTGGAATACAAGGTAGACAGGATAAAGTAAATAATTATGATGGAAACTCGGTGTGCCGCGAATCGTGACGTGGAATACATCTCACCATAGAGTCCCCTCAGTAGATGCGCCTCTATGCCCAAGTGACCACTAAATGAACCTGTCAAATCCTGCACATTTAGTGCAGAAGTGCAACACCAGTACGTAAATCAACGTGTACCCAGTAAGTATCTAGCTAACCCCGAAGAGGAGTCACGAGGGATCGACATTGACACTTACAAGTGGTCCAACAAATCAAATATAATAAAGTAAGAAAATATAAAACATGGTAGGTAATAATGAGTACAAGTAAAAGAAAATAATATAGTCTACAGCTGAACAGTGAATACAAAGTCCTCAAATACTGGGTACCTCTCAAAAGGAGTAAGTAATTGTCAACACCAAATCAACAGTCACATCTCAAGTTTGGAAAATTCATGAATACGCTGAATTTTTATCAAGTATTTCTCATGATTCTACCAAGGCGAGCGACCAAATCCCATGAGAGTTGTTTAATAGAAATGCCGAGGCAAATGGTACGATTGCATTAGAATGATACATGATACTGTCAGGGCGAATGACCCGATCTCATAAGAGTGTAGTACTACCGAGGCGAATGACCTGATCCCAAAAGAGTGTGGTATTGCCGAGGTGAACTGCCCGATCCCATGAGAATATGATACTACCGAGGCGAATGGCCCAATCCCATAAGAATGTGGTACTGCCGAGGCGAACGGCCCGATCCCATAAGAGTGTGTTACATGATACTATCGAGGCGAACGACTTGATCCCATGAGAGTATTTCATGAAGTTGCTGAGGCGAACGACTCGATCCCATTAGAATATGAAGTTTTGATGGGTCTTTGACCCCACTCACGAATATAAGTGTGAGTTAAGAGATTCAAGAGAACTTTCTGATGGATACGCACAACGCGAAAGAAATCGACAAGGGAAGTACAACTTCTACGGCTGAACAAGTAGCTTGTCAATTATCTAAAATAGCAACTTCATTACTTTACACAAGTCTAGGCTCAGGTCATAATGTGAATTAATGCAATTAAACAAGCAAGAATAACGCAAATAATACAATTAAAGCATGATGTGAGTCTAAGTCTACCTAGACATAATCAAGAATTGTGCACACGTATGGACATTCGTCACCACATACCTGTGTAGCTCCCACAACATGTAGCACATAACAAATATAACCCCTACGGGGTAATTTCCCCCTCACAAAGTTAGACAGGAGACTTACCTTGCTCCAAAATCCAATAACCGGTTTCAACGCCTTTCTAACATCTCAAATCGATGCCAAACGATCCGAAACTAATCGAACAACGTGCAAACCGATCAAAATATACTCCAATACTCGTAATTTAACTATAAGAAATTAATTTCCAACTCCTCAAGAAAAGTCAACAAAGTCAATCCCCGGGCCCACGCATTCAGATTTTGAAAATTATCAAAAAATAATCATTACCCATAACTTATATAGTTTATACTCCGAAAATCATCCAATTTCGTCCATGAATTGACCCTCAAATCAAGGTTTACCATCTCATAACTTTGGGGCTTAAAACCCAAATTTCTACTGTCCGAAAGCCCATAAACCGTCGTATTTCCTCTGAGACACCCAATAATTATGTAACCGAGATACCGCCCTGAAGATACCTTTTGTAAATATAAAATCATTTCTTTAACCTCTCTAATACCGAAATATAGAATTAATAATGACACAAAAATACTGAAAGTCTTAGCATTATCCAATGTAAACCACAGATCTTAGCCATATACACTCTCGAGCAACCCTTTGTTACCATATATATACCTCAAACCAAAACTAATATGACACATGATCATGCAATCTTACCGTCGATAGCAGACTCCCCCACTTGGTGCGAGGCTATAGGACACAACATCTGATGATCCACAATACCAACCTTCATAAGCTTGTATAACACCAAACACAAGAAACCTCAATTCATCTACTAAGTTCATATCCATCCTCGTGACAGTCAAGCCCGCTTCCTCAAGTGCCTTGAATACTAATATGTACCTTCCACTGAATAGAAGTCCCATACAGAACACATAACCTCTAATACCACCGCCTAGCCTCAAATCAACATTCTCCCATAACCATACCACGATCACAACAACCAGGCAATCAATTAAATCTTCTAAAACTCGTACGCACCAACCATATACAAGAACTCGCTGCATCCAACACGTGAATAACTAAAAGATCTGCCAACTCCTCTGCGTCCTCAATCTATACAACACCTCGAGACAATGATTGAGCATCCATAGCTCCCTCATAAGCCATCCATAGAATCACAAACCATCGGCGTGTATCCAATATCGAGTGGAAATATCATATACGAGTGGATGTAAGGGAATGTATGATATGTGCTTCAAGTTAAATCAATGTCGCACGATAAGGAATGAAAGAATTGGAATTTCCTAATAGTTCTGTAGCCTCTCGAAGATAAGTACAGAAGTCTTTGTACCGATCCACAAGACTCTATTAAACTTGCTTATGACTCGTAGCACCTATGAACCTAGATCTATGATACCAACTTGTCACGACCCCAAAGCTCCACCTTAGGTAGTCATGTTGGCACCTAGTCTCCAAGACTAAGTAAGCCTAACACATGATGAGATGTAACAGAATTAACCAACTTAATTGTATAACTAATAAACTGATAAATGAATAAGGTGACTAAAACCAAACAATTGTTATACAACCCAAAAACCGGTAGTACAGAGTCAAAAGCTCTATTGAGAGTAACTAAGAATATCAAATACACCACCGATTGGAATGAAAGTAAACAGTAATAAATTAAACCTTCAGAAGATGATGCTGAGTCCTGCAAGCATAATGGTAGGTATACCTTGACGTCTCCGTAGCAAAACTCCATTAGCTAGCTAATGACCGGTACCAGGATCTGAACAAAAATGTGCATAACCGTAGCATGATTACACCTTAGCAGTACCCAGTAAGTACCAAGACTAATCCC
Source organism: Nicotiana knightiana (assembly GCA_005239525.1). NCBI lineage: Eukaryota > Viridiplantae > Streptophyta > Magnoliopsida > Solanales > Solanaceae > Nicotiana > Nicotiana knightiana. The sequence continues at coordinate 114,964 of ML412169.1, read as the reverse complement.
GATGGAGTAGTGACGAGGTAAGATGAGACACTCACTAGAAATAAAATATGTGCAAGATATTAACATAAAGCTAGCAATGGAAAGAACGTCAATGTAAGGCTAACAACGGAAAGATTATTAATATCAAACTAACAATGGAATAAAAAAACACAAATGGCAACAATAAGTAAATGAGTAATAAAGCAACAACATAATCACAACATAAATAATGTATGACTGAAATCAATTAAGGAAACAAGTGACAATTCGAGTAATCAAATCGTTCCTGATGCACACTATCAACAAGGATTACCCCGAGGTACCACACCTCATAATCACGTATCATAAGACACAATGTCAAATCTTACACACATGTCACCTCGTGCCCACATTATCAATCACCTTCACACAACAAGGTCCACATGAAACCATGTACATTGTATCCGTTTCAATTGACAAAAAAATGTTTGAGTGATTTATTTAAATAAAATAATATAAAATAACAATTTTGGATAGAGTAAAGAGTCAAATGAGATAATGGGCTTATTTTAGAAGTAAAAAAAAGTTAAAATAATTACTATTTATGGGTATCAAATGGGGAAATGAGTTTAGCTTAGAAATCAATTAAGGTAAAGTAAAATAAAATGTAGAACATCATATAAGTTAACGAATTAAATGTAGAAGCATTCAATGTAAAGCGTGATAATAATTTAAATATTGTAAATCATCGAGTGAAATGACGAGTTCTATCTTAAGAGTAAGATAAATAAGAATGTTAATAATTATTTTATTTAAAACTGTTATGTAACCAACAACTCAACAGGATATGAGATAATGACTCCACACACGTAAATTCCTTGACAATCAATTCGCCGAATAACAACGGAGACACAGATTGGCGCATTAAAGCAACACAACAAATCACATAGAATGCATGACTCCTACAAGAAGTCACAATGGTTTCTACACGAGAATAAAAACAAATAACCAAATAAATCAAAATACAAGTGAAATGATTTAAGGAGAAACAATAACTGTTCAAATCAACGAACCTTTCCAATTTAGAATGTACAATAGAAATATCACCGAGGTACCACACCTCGTGTTCCCATTTAAAATCACAATCTTCTTTATATCACCGCCTGAGCCTTGTATTTATTTTTAAAAATATTTTTCCCGAAATAGCTACACACGTTTAGCCCCCTTATCTTACCGCATGGCTTCAAGGAATTCCCATACTGGAAACACGCGTATAAATCCTACTTTATCTCAACGCATGCATTTCAATACCTACCCTTATATTACTGCATGCGTATGAATATATATAATGACCCGATCGATTGTTTTGAGCTATAGCATTTCATTTGACGGTTTGAGACTTTGAGTAGCTTCATATTATGTATTATGACTTGCGTGTATGGTTGGTTTCAGTTTTCGAGTGGTTCGAGATTGATTTTGAAGAATGATTCTCGTATTAAAAGCTTTAAGTTGGAAGAGTTGACCAAGGTTTGAATTTTGGGTAAACAGAATCAGAATCGAGTTTTAATTATTTCAATAAGTTTGAAATGATTATTTTGCACATGTCCACATAGTTTGGTTAAATTCCTCATGAGTTTTGGATAAGTTTGGGTTTTATGGTGATTCTTTTCGGTTTCGACGTTTATTTGAGCATAAAGGTGACCATATTGAGCAAACGGATTTTGATTCGTGCTTCGACTAAATCATTATATTCGCACCGTAATTTTGGAAATCATTGCAACTGAAATCATCAAATTTTTACATCGTATGAGGAATTTATGGTTATTGTACTAAGAATTGGGTTGCCAAATTTTCCAGATTAATTATGAAATTGCCACTTAGTTCGTAATTGAAAATCTGCATGTCACGACCCCAAATCTAAGCCAGTCGTGATGGCGTGTATCGTGGAACTAGGCCAGCCAAAACTACACTCAAATCGTATAAGCTTCCATTTACATCTTTACTAAACTTATAACCCGTAAGGGTTTCTTTTAAATATTTTTAAAACAGTTAAAGCTATACCGAATATTAAATACAACCCCCGAGATCCCGGAGTCACTGGTCATGAGCATCTACATAAAATATACAACTGAAAAGAAAAGAATAAACTCTATAGTAGTAAGCAGGAGAGAGAGAGAGAGAGAAGGGCTGCAGACGCGTGCAGCTACCTCGCAAAATCTCCGAGAAGATCTCTGGAATAAATACACAGCTCACTCTGACCTAACACCTGGATCTGCACACAAGGTGCATGGAGTAATGTGAGTACGCCAACTCAGTAGTAATGAAAATAAATCAGGTCAGAGCAGTTAGAAACACATAAATCAAATCATGATTTCACAATAAGCACAACCTTTCTTTCCAACAATGTATACGTTATCATCACGCTTAAAAGCCAATTTTAGTAAAAATCATTTGGAAATATACTTGCCAGTAGTTTCAACATAACTTTCAAGAAGTTTAATGTAAAAACGATAAAAGTCATAAAAAGGCCCCTTGGGCAAAACATGTTTCATAAGTTCAGATTGAAATTGGTAAAATCATAAGTAGCCCCTCGGGCAAAAACATGTATCAGAACCTGCCCCGAGGGCATTCCTCACAGTCACTCATAATCAGCCCCTCGGGCATACCTCACAGTCACTCATAATCAGCCCTTCGGGCATACCTCAGAATCACTCATGCCTCCCAATCGCTCGTCACTCGGCACTCGTACTCAGTAGGTACCTGTGCTCACTGGGGGTGTGTACAGACTCCGGAGGTGATCCTTCAGCCCAAGTGCTAATATCAAGCCACCTCGTGGCGTATCATATCCTCACAATCAGCCCCTCGGCCTCACTCAGTCAGAACCTCTCAAAAGCCCCTCGGGCGTATCAGTAAAACGGGGTACTCGACCCAAAACATCATTTTATATCTTCAAAATAGTGCAAATAAGGTTGAGTTTCGAAAATAGTTAAGCACAATATGACTGAGTGTAAATCATAAATCAACAGTGAGAAAATAGCAGTAAAAAACCCACAAGGGGTCTAAACAAGTTGGCACGAGGCCACAAACATGGATTATAGCCCAAATATATCAATAGTTTTAGAACACAATCTAACATATGATTTAGAGTAAAAATACGCAACTGAATAATTGCCGCTGAGAGGACCAAGTCCAATCCAAAAATCAGTGTACGCCACATACTAGTCATCCGACATGTGCGCCATTCTAAAAACAGTGAGAATTATGAAGTCCGGGGTTTCATACCCTCAGGACAAGATTTATAGCCATTACTTACCTCTACCGGGTCACAATCCTAATCCGCGATGCTCTTGACCCTCAAATCGGCTCCCGATTTCTCCGAATCTAACCAAAACCAGATTAACATCATCAATATACGCTAAAGGAACAACACCCAATCGAAAACTATCAATTTAGATACAATTCTCGAAATTCGGCCAAACCCGAGCCCCGAGATCACGTATCGGAATTCAATAAAAATTACATCAAAAGAACCCTTATCCTCTCACGAGTCCGTACATACCAAGAACATCAAAATCGGACCACAATTGCCTACCCAAATTACCAAAAGAAATTTCCAATTCTTTCCACCCATTTTCCCCAAATTCTCTACTTAATTACTCAAATTGCATGGTGAAAATCAAGACAAATTCATGAAAGTAAACCTAAAATGATTGAAGAACACTTACCACAAGAATCCCACTAAAAATCTCGTCCAAAATCTCCTACCCCCAAGTTCTCAAATGGAAAAATGAGTTATGGCCAAAAACCCCTGAAATTAGAACTTAAACTACCTGCCTAGACTTTTACTCTGTGAGATCGCAGAAAAAGGCACGCGATCGCAAAGAACAAAATGCTGCCCAACCAAACTAACCCTATGTGATCGCAGAGACACCTATGCGATTGCGGAAGAAAACCCATCAAAGCAATGCGATTGCGACCAGCTCTATGCGCATAGAGAAACTCCATCACCTCATTGCCATACGCGCCCATACAGTGCGATCGCAACAAGCCTCATGCGACCACACTGTTCTGCCTTCTCCCACTACGCGATCGCGGACCATACATTGCGATCACATAACACAATTTCTGCTGCCTCACCAACCAACCCTATGCGATTGCAGCCTCACCATTGCGATCGCATACAAGGAAACCAGATCAAGAAAACACAGTAGCAACAACAGTCCTTTTGAGGCCAAACACACTCCGTTAACCACTCGAAACACACTCAAGGCCCCCTAGACCTCAACCAAACCTACCTACACACCCCATAACATCATTCAAACTTAGTCGAGCCTTTGAAACACCAAAAACAACGCAAAAACTCCAAAATTACATCAAATTCACCTATGAACTTTGAAACTTCTAAATTTCGCCAATGATGTCGAAACTAACCAAAACACATCCGATTGACCTGAAAATTTGCACACATATCCAAATAGAAATTATGAACCTGTTCCAACTTTCGGAATCCCATTCCGACCCGATAGCCTATTTTCCACTGCCGACCAAAAATCGCCAAAAATTAACTTTCGCCAATTCAAGCCTAATTCTACTCTGGACATCAAAATTTCATTCCGAACACACTCCTAAGTCCCAAATCACCTAACGAAGCTATCCGAGCCATAAAATCCATATTCCGAAGTCGTTTGCCAAAAAGTCAACTCCCAATTGACTTTTCCACTATTGAACCAAGTTAAGAGACTAAGTGTCTCATTTCTCTCCGAAAATTGCTCCGAACCCGAGCCGATCAATCTAACACAATATAATGAAGCTAAAAAATATATTATGAAGAAGAAACGGGGGAAACGGGGCTAAACTCTCGGAAGGAGCGGTCGGGTTGTTACACTGCACTATTTTCAAATATTGAAACCAACATATCTCCTTTATTACAAGGTCAAATGGAGTGATTCAAAAGACTAAGTTGACTAATATTTTATAAGGACCCAATTGGAGGAATTAAAAGTGAGTTTCAGGATTGTTTGGCACAAGAAACGAGGCAGAACAATGGGGTATTTTTTGGTTATTAATGTTGTTGAAGTTTTTCTTATCTTGAAAGTTTGATATTGAGAGAATTCGAGGATGTTCTTCAAGTTTCTTTCATGGGTTAAGGTCTAAACCGTAACCTAAGTATTTTACTTTGATTCATTCTCTTGGTTTAAGCTTTAATCCATGATTTTAATTGAAAATCCATTTAATTCTTTAAATCAAGACCTAGGGTTATGGCCTAAATTTTAAAATTAAAAATGAGTTAGAGGCTTTTATTTCCCGATTCCTTTTGGGATATTTCTCTCCTATATTAGGACAATAACATACTCGAATTTCACGAGTTTTGAAGGAGCATTTCGGGAGATATGGGACCCAACTAGTGTGGGTTGGACTCTTGGGTTATGAACACTCAAGAGTAATATTTTGGCGAATTGGTTGAGCTAACGGACTCTGTTTGGATCGATTTTCATTTGTGTAAGCTTGTATTGGTTCAATCTGTGCTCAGGTAAGCTTGGATTCAGAATCAAATGCACGTCCGGCGTTGAGTTTTGTTGACTTTTTGGAAAAAATGTAAAGATCATATATTTATTTATTGTAATTGGTTTTTGATGCAATGCTAGAATTCATGGTTTAACATGTTATATGCCTTACATTTCATGTGCGTTAATGATAAAAATACACTTTTTATGTGCATAATAGAGTCTATTTCATGTGTAGGTGAATTGGAGATGGAAACCGAGCTAAATGGATGCAAATACATCGAAAATACGCTCAAGAGGCGAGGAGGAGTGCACCGGGCTATATCAGGGTGCCAGGGCCCAAACGCCTGGCCCTGCCTGGAGTTAGCCAGGCGTTAGAGTCCAAACACCAGCCTTAGCCTGGCGTTAGCCAGGCATTTGAGAACAAACGCCAGCCTTAGCCTGCCGTTAGCCAGGCGCCAGGGCCCAAACGCCAGGCCCCTGTTTCGGTCAATTCCGAGTTTTGACAAGTTTAAGTGTTTCCCGGTTGGAATAGAAGTCTCCTACACGTTTAGGGTTCGTCCAAAACATATAAATAGACCTCGTAAACATAACTTGAAGCTGGAGTTCGGAGAATTCGAAGGCATACGAAGGATTCGAAGAGAGAAAACCATTGAAGTGACAAAACATTGATTTTTACATCTTTTATTCATTACTTTGTAGTTCAATTATGCAAGTTATGTTGAGTTTGATTCTTATGAACATATCTAGCTAACTTCTTTAATCTAGGGTTTTGGTAGAACCCGTTGGGGATAAACTTCTTGTGTTATTAATATAGTTTTGTTTGGTTGATTTATCTCTATTTGTTCAACTACGCTCTTGTTGTAGTTGATTGAAAGGAACCTCAATTAACTGTTCTTATTTATTATGTATCTACTTGAGAGAGAGTGCATATTTAGGTAGTTGTTTGAACAACATCACTCCCGGAGTATAGACGAAAGTCATAACCGAGGGTTTAGAGGTTGGATTAGAGATAACGATACCTCGGGTGCAATCTAAAGTGAACTGTAATGCAATCTAGCTAGCGTAACTTGAGAGAGTGCGTCTAGTAAATTATCATAATTACTTGAGAGAGATTTATGGTAGATAGAGTGTTCATGATTGATAGAGACAACTAATCAAACTATAAGAAGTATCCGAGAAGTGAGTTCACCAACGGGGGAAACCATAACCTTAGACCTTTATCATTATTATTTACAACACATTGTTAGTAATTGCTAGTTATAATTATTGTCAGTAGAATTAGTAGAACATCACCAATGTATATTAAAAAGTCTTAAGATAATTGATTGAGTAAAAGTTACGTATTCTAAAGACTTGATTGATACGTAAATTCCCTGTGGGATCGACTCTGGGCATAATACCCCGGATTATATTTGCAATGCCCGTTTAGTCTTTTATTAGACATAGTTGAGCGTGATTAGTTTCTCTTGCATAGTTTGATGATATTTAGTCCATTTGGGTTTGATTTGAGTCGTTTGGAGGCGAATTTTAAGGGAAAAGCTATTTCCAGTGTTGAGTTGGCCTAGTTGAGGTAAGTCTCTTGCATAACTTTGTATGGGGGAACTAACCATTATGATTGGTATTGATTTGATTCATTTGTTCTATGTGAAAGATGTGTACTCAAGGTGACGAGTGGGCATACGGGTTGTACGTGATATTTGACCGATTTAGGCTACTTAGACTCTTTACATTCTTTAATTGAATTATAGTATCATGTTCAAAATTCTCATAGTCAATATATTCCTACTTATGTTGGTCTATCCTTTCATGCCTTAAATAACTTCGTTAACACTTGTTTTACATTCTAAGTGATAAATTTCTCTTATGGTTTAGTTGAACTTGCTGCCTCGATTATTGTTTCATATTATCTCTTTTATTGTTGATTATCATTATTTGAAGTTATTGTCCGTGTTATCTATTTCATTATTAATTATCATACTTGAAGTTATTGTTCGTGTTATCTCTTTCCTTGTTGATTTCCATCACTTGAAGTTATTGTTACATGTTATCTCTTTCATTGGGATTTATTCTTATTTAATGTCGTGGTTATACATTATCTCTCATTGTTGAGTAATCGGTGTTGAAGTTGTGAAGGTCGTTATCACATTAAGGCAAAATATTGTTGTTGAAACATCTATCTTGTTGAGCATTTTACATTCATTGTTGTTGTTGATATTCTTATACCCGTTGTGGTGGAGCCATGTGTTATTGTTGAGGAAACATTGATATTGTTGATTGTTTGCAAGTTGTGATATATGGGCACTTGCGGTGTGAGTTGTTATTGTGATATGATATTGACGTGCATGAGGAGGTATAAAGCTTGGGGTTAATGTGCATGTAGTGGTATAAGGTGAGCATATGTGCGTATTTCTAGCAGAAGACCTGTGTGCATCCACGCAACGTCATAAGGTGGGCTAAAGCGCATGTAGCTATTTCGTGAAAACTACTTTCAAAACCTATTTCAAATGTAAGGCTCACGTGGCGATATAAGGAAAGATTGTGATTGAAATCATGAAATGTGAATATGTCGGTTGTGATTTTCATTTTACATTCCATGTTGGAACAACTTGTTGATTTGAACAGTCATTGTTCTTCCTTCAATCATTCATCCGCATTTTGATTGTGTTTGGTTATTCGTTGCTATCTTTGGGTTGGAACGATTGTGGTTTCTTGCATGAGTCATGCATTCTACGTGACTTGTAGTGTTGCTTTAACATGCCAATTTGTGCCTCCGTTATAACTTGGTGAATTGATTGACAATGTTATTTTAATTGGGTAGAGTCACTATATCATATTCTGTTGAGTTGTTGGTAACATAATGGTTTAAATAAAAGAATTATTAACATGCTTTATTTTATATGCCTCTTAAGATAGAATTCGTTATCTCACTCGGTGCCTTTATTATTCTAAATGGTTATCTCACTTTCACTATAATTAGGTTCTCAAATTATACTCATCACGCTGTTAGATATTTACCTTAATTAAAATTGTTATCATGTTTTTTTAGAAAATTCCATATTTAATTTGTTAAATTAACTTATGTTTTTCTTTGTTTAAAAATGATACCTTTACTTATTTTTTTTATTTCTGAACTAAACCCATTTGATACTCTATTTCGATGGTATATTATTTTACTTTATTTGATTTCTACTATGAACTCATTATTTCTTTTGACAACTTGCTTTATTCAAGATTGTTATTATATTTTATGATGTTTAAATGTATCTCTCGTTCATCTAAATTGATATTTGTCACGGTTTCAAAGTACATGGTAGCACGTGGGGTTTGCTGTGCCAAGGTGATTGTTATTGTGGGCACGAGGTGCCATATGTATAAGATATGGAAATTGTGGTTCATGACTAGTGTTTTATGAGGTGTGGTGACTCGAGGTAATTCTTGTTGTAATTCCATGCATTGGGAGCGATTTGATTATTTGAGTTGTTATCTTTTTTTTCCTTATTTGAGTTCTTTTACATCCCATCGGTGTTCTGATTATGTTGTTTCTTTATTACTCATTTACTATTTGCTGCTATTTGTGTTTCTATTACTTCATAGTTGGTTGTAAATCAATAACCTTTCCGCATTTAGTCTTATATTGATATTTTTTCCATTTTTACCTTATGTATATCTTGAACAGGTTTCTATGTCTAGTAGGTGTCTTGACCCTGCCTCATCACTACTCTGCCGAGGTTAGGCTTGATACTTGCTAGGTAGCATTGTGGTGTACTCATGCTACACTTCTGCATATTTTTTTGTAGATTCGGGTATTCTGATCGTGTTGATGAGAGTTGCATCTGTGCGGTGGGAGACTCAAGGTATAACTGCTTGACGTTCGCAGGAATCGGAATCACCATCTTACTTCATTATGCTACTGTTAAATCAACATGTTTTTTTCTTACTTAGTCTTAGAGACAATGTGCCATCACGACATCCTACGGAGGAAACTGGTGATCATGACAAGTTAGTATTAGAGCTCTAGATTCATAGGTGCTACGATTCATAATCAAGTTTAGTAGAGTCTTGCGGATCGATACGGAGATGTATATACTTATCTTCGAGAGTCTACAGAACTATTAAGAACCACGCCTTTCACTCCTTATCATTTGATATTGATTCAGGTTGAAGCATATAACTTATACCCTTTTACATCCACTTGTATATAATGTTGCGTGCTCGGTATCATCTATGCTCCGATGGTTTGTAATTCTCCTGATGGGCTACGAGAGGGCTATAGATGCTCGATCAATTTCTCAAGGTATTGTCCACACTAAGGACGCGGACGTGTTGGTAGATCTTCAGTTGTTCAAGTGTGGGATGCAACTGGTTCGTGTACCTGATTGGTGTTGTACGAGCTTATGAAGGATGGTAATGTGGATCATATGATGTTGTTCCCTATGACACTGCAACTAGTAGTGGAGTCCACTAACGACGATCAAATTGCATGGTCAAGTGTCATATTAGTCTTGGATCTGAGGTATATATGTAGTGTTGAGGGGTTCCCCGAAATCGTACATGACAAAGATCTGAAATTTTCATGGGATGGTGCTGGAACTTGCGATATATCTGTATCATTGCTAAATCTACATTACAGTATCAGAGAGGTTAGAGAAACATATTAAGATTCACAAAACGTCTCTTCAGAGTGGGTATATCGATTTCAACATTGTTGGGTGCTCCAGAGGAAATACGGCGGTTTATGGGTTTTCAAACGACGTGGTTCGTACTAGGGTCTTCTGCAGTGAGCTTTGATTTAGGATCATTGTGTACTGATAAGGGAAATTGTTAACCTGAAGACAAGTCGAGAACAAAAATAGATCAACTCGGTGGTGTTGAGTCAGCATAGCAACAAAGGTAATTGGTGTTTCGGTGTGGTAATGCTTCACTAGCGTTTTATGGAAATACTCTTGGGTTTGACGGCTTTCATGACTTGTTTAAGTTAGGGAAGTTTAGTTCTGATGGCTCGGTGATGTGTGGACTGGCCTCGAAGAGTTCTTAATAGTGTCGACCACATCTTGAGCTAGATATCTACTACGGGGATAAGGAACGTGTTGCGTGCTATGATTTTGTCCTGGAAGCGGTCACGATTTCTAAACAACATGGACGATTTCATATGTTTAGAAGAATTCTAGCATTATTTGATACCACCTGAGAAGCGTGCGCACATCAGAAGGCGCACTATGTTTTGACTTGTAGTGCGTGATGGTATTACGGTAATCGCCTGGTTGATCGACTGCTGATGTCCAGATTTTGCTTTGTGGCATGAAAAAAATTATATAAGTATTTCTCATAGGTTGACCGTGTATGGTGAATGTGTCAGTCATTTGAGTAGTGCAGTTGGAATCGGATATGGAGATCTAGTATTCTAGGGATTTGAAGACTAAGAGGGTTCTCGAGGTAGGTTGTTCCATGGTTGTGAACGCTGAAGGTATGTTAAGATGTTGGCAACTGATGGTATGTACTATAGATACGTTATTGTGGGCTTTTCGGATGCTATCTACCTACTTCAGAAGGATCAAAATTGATTTGGAGGTTACTAGTAGGTCTAATAAGGATGTGTGTTCTAAATAGGGTCAGATTTATCTACTCAGCACATCTATTGCGGAGGGGTATGTTATCGGTTAAGGTGGAATACATTTTTATTCTGATATGTCTCATGTGTTACTCTCCTATGTTGCGGTGGGTTGTGATCTATTGGTTACCTGCACACCGATGCGGTTATGTTTGGTCTTTGTAGCAAAATTCGAGCGAGATTGCTCTTGGGGTGTTGAGTGGTTGATTGTGCCTTGGTTATGGCTTTCCTGTTTCTAGTATATAGTGATATCCATGTCTCAATAGATATGGTCACGCGCTTCATGTGTTTGATGTACATATGCTTTTGGTTGTTGATTGTGAGTATCATGGCTCAATGTATTCCAGGTAGGCTGGTGTCGGATTTGGTCATGCATCGTTGTGCCGTTATGCTAGGATATGATCCTTTGTGCTTACTTCGTTTGTTACGTTTCCCTTTGTGTGATGGATTAATAGCATTGCGCTTCGTGGTGATATCTGTTGAGCTAGCAGGATAGTTTCTTCATTTCCATTCTCGTTCCTTCATTGGGTATATTTGAGTTATTGTTCGTTGGTGCACGAATTGCATGGTATTGTCTCTAAGTAGGATTTGTATGACATTCGGTCAAGTATCTTGTACTGGATGAGGTTAGGTTATTGGGCCTGAAATGAAAACCATCGGATTTAGGTAAGGTATGTTTGCAAGAGTTGTGTCACTAGTCGGCTTAGATTTTGGCTGTGGTTCTTATCGGGTAAGAGAGCTCCACGACTTGTTAATCTGATGGGTGGTTATGAGTTTATGTATGTTTCTGTCATCACTACCAGTGTACGAAGGTTCAAAACAACGTTTTAGTTGATATGAGGTTTGTTACTGGTGTCCGGTGGTTATCGAGCAGCTACTGGGGTTGGAAGTTATTACTATGAGTGTTTAAGTTATGTGGTATATCATGTGATCATGTCTTGAGAAATGTTTATGGATTGATACATCTTGTTCAGAGTTATTCGGTGCATAGATGCAAGAATCGGGTCATATAATGAGTTCTAAATATTAGGGATTTGGGTTTTAAGGTTTATAGACTAAGGTTAAAGTAAGGATCCTCTGTTAGGTGGTGTAATCGGGCTTATATGGATTTGGCTGACTTGGAATCACCCATGGTTATATGTATGGTGAAGGTATATGGCGATTTGATGGCTTTGGAATGACTCTTGGCACGTTCGAGGACGAACGTATGTTTAAGTGGGGGAGAATGTAATGACCCGACTGGTCGTTTTGAGATTTAGCATTCCATTCGATGGTTTGAGACTTTGAGTAGCTTCATATTATGTATTATAACTTGCGTATATGGTTGGTTTCGGTTTTCGAGCGGTTCGGGATTGATTTGGAAGAATGATTCCCGTATTAGAAGTTTTAAGTTGGAAGAGTTAACCAATGTTTGACTTTTGGGTAAACGCACTCGGAATCGAGTTTTAATTATTCCAATAAGTTTTTATGATTATTTTGGACATGTACACATAGTATGGTTAAATTCCTCATGAGTTTTGGATAAGGTTGGTTTGTATGGTGATTTTTTTCGGTTTCGACGACAATTTGAGCATAAAGGTTACCATATTGGGCAAACGGCATTTGATTCGTGCTTCGACTATACCATTATATCTGTATCGTAATTTGGAACCATATCAACTGAAATCATCAAGTTTCGACATCGTTTGAGGAATTTATTATTATTGTACTGAGAATTGGGTCGCCAAAATTTTCAGATTAATTACGCAATAGCCACTGCATTCGTATTTAAAAATCTGCACTATTTTCAAATATTGAAACCAACATATCTCCTTCACTACAAGATCAAATGGAGTGATTCGAAAGCCTAAATTAACTGAAATTTCACGAGGAACCCATTGGAGGCATTACAAGCGAGTTTTGAGATCGTTTGGCATAAGAAACAAGGCAAAACTACTAGGAAATTTTGGCTATTAATGTTGTTAGAGTTTTTCTCATCTTGAAAGTTTGGGATTGAAATAATTCAAGGATGTTATTCAAGGTTCTTCCATGGGGTAAGGTCTAAACCATAACCTAAGTATTTTCCTTTGGTTCATTCCCTTGGTTTAATCTTTAATCCTTGATTTTAATTGAAAACCCATTTGATTCTTTAAATCAAGACCTAGGGTTATGTCCTAAATTTTAAAAATTGAAAATGAGTTAGAGGCATTTATTTCCCGATTCTTTTTGGGATCTTGTTGTCCTATATTAGGAGAACAATATACTCGAATTTGATTTTTGGAGGAGTATTTCAATTTCGATTAATAAAGTTAAGATCTTTAACTAAAATCAAAGAGTCAACCCTGAGTCCGCACCTCGAAACCCGAAAAAACTCAAAAATTTTGAATACCCATGCTGATACGAGTCCAACCATACCAAAATCATCCAATTCCTAACTCAAATCAGCCTTCAAACCATAAATTATGTTTTAGAAAAGTTTTTACAAAAATTCCAATTTCTCCAATTCAAATCACCGATTAAATGATAAAAACAAAGATGGAATCATGGATAATGAACAAATCCGAGTCAAAAACACTTATCTCAATCCAAATCGTGAAAGTCCCCTCCAAAATCGCCCAAAATCGAGCTCTGTAAGTAAAAATGTGATAAAATAAAAAACCCTCGAAATAGAGTATTTTATAACACCGTCCAAGTGAATCCTCTGCGATCGTTGGACCATCTTTACAATCGCGAAGCACAAATTGATCTGCCTTGAAGAAACTCTATGTGAACGGAGTCCAGGACTCGTGATCGCGACCCACATTTTCACAAACCTTTGCGAATGCAGACGCTCCAATGCAAACGCAAAGAGTAACTCGTCAAGACATGCCCAACCTAGCTCAATACTACGTAAACACGTAGGACCAGACGCGAACAGGAAGGTTTAAAGCCTCAAGCATCACGAACGCGACTACCGTAGCGCGAATGCGAATAAGACCAGAGCCCATAACACTACGCGATTGCGGCTCCGTCTTTGAAATCACGAAGAACAACTAAATCGCCAATAAATAGCAGAAACTAGCAATATCAACACAACCAAAAATGGTAAGAAACCAATCTGAAACACACTCGATCCCCCGAGGCTCCGCACAAAGCATCCACACAAGTCTAATAACATCATACGAACTCGCTCGTGTGATCAAAACACCAATATAACATCTGAAACCACAAATCAAATACCAAAACACATGAAAATCACAATGAACTTCAAGAACTTATAATACACAACCACGCGTCCGATTCCTATCAAACCAACTTGGAATGACATCAAATTTTACAGACAAGTCACAAATAACAAAACGGACCTATTCTAAGATCCGGAACTGAAATCCGAACCTCATAGTTGTAATGTCAAACCATGGTCAAACTTAAAAAATTATAAACCTTTAAATTTCCAACTTCCGCCAAAATATACCAATTTAACCTAGGAACCTACGAATCCAATTCCGGACGTGCATCCAGGTCCAAAATCACCGTATGAACCTAATGGAACCAACAAAACTCCGATCCAACATCAAATATACAAAAGTCAAATTTGGTCAACTCTTCCAACTCTAAGCTTCTAAATAAGAATCACTCTTCCAAATCAATCCCGAACCACTTTAAAATCAAAACTAATGATACACGTCGTATTACACCATATGAAGCTATTTGTGATCTCAAACCATCGAACAAAGTGATATTTCTCAAAACGATCGGTCGGGTTATTACACACGCAGATAGCAGTAATAAACAATATAAAAGGCATGTAGATAGTAATGACAAACATGAAAGAAGGCATGTGATAGTAGTAATGATGTGTCACAGAAATGCGATACTAATTTCATAGACTTTAGCTCATATATTAAAGCATTGTAAGTCATTTCTTATGTAGTTTTGGTGTTTTATAGAAACCCGGACTTGAAGATCCAAGATCATAAAAAGATGACAAAAGCCATGAAGAAAGCAGATTTGCGACAAATATGCGACCACATACTTATTGCAGACATAACCAGCCCATCTTAACTTCAAGAGTCAAATATGCGGTTTAATAGGCAGTCGCATAACTCATGTGCGGACCGAAGAACTATCACACAAATACAAGAGGAATTCCAGTGAAGACAAATATGTGATCCACTATGCGGCCGTGAAATCATGCGGACCCCATAACCATTATGTATGGAAATCTGGAAAGCATGGAGATCAAATCTGCAGCATTGCAATTGATGTTTGGATTGCGGATCAGTTCTGTGATCCATTCTGCAATTGCAAACTAATCTACATGGATATTTTTGTCACATTTCATCCATGAATTTTGGGCCATTATATATAGAATAACTAGGGTCTTTTGGGTCATATGATCAAAAAAAGGTTATATACTTAGAGCATTGAATACACCACTTGTTTTCGAGCTTTTTGGGAGAGAATCCAAGACTTTGTCCTCATTGTAAGCTTTTATGAATTTATTTAATGCTATATTCTTGTATTCTAGTATGAGTAGCTAACTTTAAATACTAATGTTGTAGACCCTGAGTAAGTGTAACATTGATGGATGTTTACCATTGAGTATAATATATATATATATATATATATATATATATATATATATATATATATATATATATATATATATTATGGTTGATTTCTATTCATTTCTTATGCTACATTTATGGTTGATAGTTTCAAACATTAACTAGTGCCAATTTACTTTTATCTTTCACTTGAAAAAGTGGGTTCGGGTTTGGTAGAATTGAATATTAAGAACTCAAGGCTTTAAACCTTCTTTTGCTTAGGAATAAGTGGGTTCTACTTGTCATAAATTGGTTGCTCTTAATTGTAACTCTTTTACATTTGAGAAAATCATAAAGAGAAAATACTACCTAATTATTGGAGAATATTGGGTAGTCGTTTAGGAACCATTTGCATTTCAAACGACCTCCCATTAGAAATATATCATATTAACACCGCTAGCATTACATTCCATAGACGGGGACACTATCTGTGTTTCTTACTCCTTTTAATTAATTCACTTAACAAAATATCTTCTCTTAATAAATCAGATTTATTATAGATTTAGTCAAGTGACGCATTTCACACCTATTCCTTGTGGGATTCGGCCCCAACCTAGTTGGGTTATTATATTTGACATTGACCGCCTTACACCATTTATATAGGTGTAATTTGAGCATATCAAGTAACAAACAAGATAGAAGAGATAAATGTATAATAGCAAACAAAGTAGGAGGCCTATAGGAAACAGTGACAGACAAGATAGAATGCACATAAGTAACGGTAACAGACAAGACATGATGTACCTAAGTAAAAATAACAGACCAAGCAGGTGTCATGTGAGTAACAACAATAACAAGGTAAGATATGCACGAGTAACGATAACCATCAAGTCAGAATACATATGCACGTATATGAGGGTAAGATAAACATGATGCGATGCATGTATCTCATCCTCACTTTCACGGGAACACCCTTCGTGTCATGAAATCTCATCTCACTTGAACATAAACACCCTTCGTGCCAATATCATATCAAATTGAACGGAAACACCCTTCGTGCATATATCACTCATACTCACTGCACAAAAATACCCTTTTTGCAAGTTTAATTATCCTCACCTAGCATATGTATATCGGTACAATCAATGTAGGATGCATAAATACAACCGAGAGAGATGAGTAAGCATAATACGATTCCTAAGAAATAATCATAGCTATCGTACAAATAAGCAATCCAACATTTCAAGAGTTGTCTTATCCAAATATCACATCATCTTTAACATGATTAAGAAGGCTCAAGTAACACAAGTATGATATGTATAGATATGTGTTCGTAATATAAGCATGACTGCGAAAAAATACAGTATATCACATCTGCAAGAATATGCCATCACTTAATTTAAGATGTCACATGTTTATTCATAATTTCTAGAATGGATAATTATACTCATTTAGTCGTAGAAACAAATGAAACATAAGTCAAAAAGATCACAAATTTCAACAAGGCGCAAAAAAATATATAATCTATCCCGAGTATGGATAACCCTGACACATGCATATATGTTTGTCACCTTGCATATGTATCAACCCTATATATAGAAAATAATATCCTTTATAAAGAAAAGTTCTCCCAAACCAAAGCTAGGTAAGACACTCACCTCATACCAGAACAAGTTCAACAACCTAATACCGCTTTCCTTAGAAATACTCCTTAAAACAATAAAAACCTATTCAAATAATACCTAAGAAAGTCAAATAATGCTAAAGAAAATATCCTCAATCAATAAAAGTTCAATCTTTGATGAAATTTCAAAAGTCAACAAAAAATAAATCCGAGCCCACATGGTCCAATTCAAAAATCAAGACAAAATATCGATGACCCATAATCTCACGAGTCCAAATATATAATTAGTTTCAAGATTCAATCTCAAATTAAGGTCTGAATTCCAAAATTATCTCTCTTAAGTTCAAACCCAAAAATTCAATTTTTACACTATAAAATCCAAGATTTAGGGGCAAAAATCTATGAAGAATCATTATATATAATCAATACTAAGATAAAAATATTAACCTTAAAATTTGAGATGAAAATCTCTATCAATATCGCCCAACACGAGCTCTAGATCTTAAAAATAGTCAAAAATGGTCTAATCCTGATTTGTGGTTTAAAAATATCCCTGGACAAAATTCCTCTTCGCGTTCGTGAAGGCCAATGATCAGTGTCCATCGCATTCGCGATGCCAACCTCGCGTTAGTGTAAGCTACTCTATATTGGGTCAGGCTGCACGCTGCAACAGATATAGCGCTTGGGCTGAAGGAGCCCCTCCAGGAGTCTGTACACCCCCAGTGAGCGCATTCGACTATTATATGGATTGGGCTGCACGCTGCAACAATATATGTTATATATGAATCGGGTTGCATGCCACATCAGTATAAATATATATGTATGTATAAATGTAGTGGAGCGGGCTGCCCGCCGCAGCAGTTGTGTGTGTTCATGGTACTTACTGAGTACGAGTGTTAAGTAAGAGCATGAGATACTGATAGTGGAGTCACGAGTGACTGAGAAGCTTGACCGAGAGGCTTTATTGTGAGTGATACTGTGCCCGAGGGCCTTATATTTTATGAAAATGCTATTTTTCACTCTTCTTTACACTGAGCCTCTGATAATAAATGTTGGATAAAAGTTTTCCTACGAGATTTTTAAATGGAAATCGGAGTTTTTATGAAATATTCAGAATTGTAGATTTCTGACTTGATTTATTCATTTCCACTGTTATTCGTTATATGAATTTACATGATTTAAATTGTTCGTCACTACGCTCAAGTTTTTAGTTACATTGATTACTTACTGAGTTGGCGTACTCACGTTACTCCCTACACCTCTGTGTGCAGACCCAGGTACCGGACCATCTCACTAGTTGATTTCCGGACGAGCTTGGATTTGTTCGAGGATAGAGGTAGCTGCTCAGCGTCCCCAGCTCACCTCCTTTCCTTCACTCAGATCATAGTTTCTTTTGGTCTTTTGTACCTCAGACTTTTGTTGTAGCAAGTCATTATGTTGTACATTATATTTTCAGTCTTAGATGCTCATGACAGATGACTCCAGGTTTTGGGGAAGTGTGTATTTATTTCATCTCATTCTGCTATTTTAAAATCTGCTAAAATTTCGGGAAATTATGATATTTATATTGATAGTCTGAAATGGTTGGCTAGCCTAGTTCCATGAAAGGCGCCATCACTGCCGATCTAACGATCCGGTGGGTCGTTTCGTGAGATTAGCCCTGTTTCCCCCATTTATGCTTTATCATATATTGCTTAGCCTGTTTATGTTGTGTTGGGTCGGATGGTTTGAGTTTGGAGTGGTCGTGGTGAGAACAGAGGCACTTAGCCTCTTAAAGTAGCCTAATAGTTAAAAAGTCAAACTGAGAGTTGACTTATTGGTAAACGACCTCGGAATGCGGATTTTATGGCTCGGATAGATTCTTTAGGTGATTCGGGACTTAGGAATGTGTTCATAATGAAGTCTTGATGTCCAGTGTAGAATTAAGCTTGAATTGGCGAAAGTTAAAAAAGGCTATAGGGGTCGGAATGGAATTTCGATAGTTGGAGCAGGTTCGTAACGTCATTTTGGAGATGTGTTCAAATTTTCAAGTCAATCGGATCTGTTTTGGTTGGTTTCGGCATCATTGGAAAAATTTAGAAGTTTTAAAGTTCATAGGTTTGAATTTGATGTAATTTTGGTGTTTTTGTGTTGTTTTGGGGGTTTCGAAGGCTCGACTAAAATTGAATGATGCTATAGGGTGTGTTGGTATGTTTGGTTGGGGCCCCGAGGGGCTCGATATTGATTTCGGATGGTTGGTGGAGGTTTGAACTTAGGAAATTTGCAGCAAATAGCTGTTGGTGTGGCCGCACCTGCGGATGGGCAGCCGCAGGTGTGAAGGTCCATGCGCAGGTGCGAAAAGAGGCTAGGCAGGAGGAGTCCGCCAGTGCAAAGAGTTGGCCGCACCTGCAAAGCCGCAGGTGCGGAAAAGGGACCGCAGGTGCGAAAATTGGACTGTTAGTGGGTTTTCGCATGTGCACACTTGGGACCGCAGGTGCGAGGAAAGGTCCGCAGGTGCGGATTAACTGGGAAGAACAGTATAAAATGGTGTTTCTGAGAAATTTTAGTTATTCTTCCATTGTTACATGCGGGTGGAGCTTGTTTGAGAGCTAATTGAAGAAACAATTCGAGGTTCTTCAGTGGACGTAAGTTCCCGGATTATAAAACTCGTTTCTATGCTATTTTGTTTGGATTAGGCTTGTAATTTTAAGGATTAAGGTAGAAAAAGTTTGGGAAAATGGGAGGAGGTTTGGAAAAAAAATTTGGCGATTTGGGTAGGAAATTGTGGTCCGATTGTGGTGTTCTTGGTATGTGTAGAATCGTGGGAGGACGAGGTTTCTAGTGATGTAAATTTTATTGAATTCCGAGACGTGGGCCCGTGACTCGAATTTTGCCGAATTTTGAGAATTGTGTTAAAACTTATATCTTTCAATTGGGTCTTGTTCCGTTAGCGTATATTGATGATGTTAATCTGATTTTGGTTAGATTCAGAGCATTAAGGAGCCAATTTGAGCGACAAGCGCATCGTGGAGTAGCTTTTGGGCTGTTTTGAGGTAAGTAACGATTGTAACTCTAAACATGAGGGTATGACACCCCGTTATTTGTTATTTGGTTGATAATAAGGTGACACACATACTAGGTGACGAGCGTGGGGGCGTGCACCGATAGGGATTGTGACTTGGTTCGTCCTGTAGCGACTATTAAGCCGCGTATTCGATTTAAAACCTTACGACATCCTGTCTTTCAGAAGTTTATACTTGTTTATGGGCTGTGAGCCATGTCTGGGGCCTTGTGTCGATCTGTTTAGACCCTCAGGGGTATTTTCCATGTTTGGGGCCTTGTGCCGACCGGTTTAGACCCTCAGGGGGTACCTTTACACTATTCTACCACTATCCTGTTGTTATTTTCACTGTTATCACACTGCTTGAAAAACTCTGAAAACTATTTTGGGCGAAGTCCCGTAAGTCAATTTTCCCAAGTGGATTGTGAGGGTGACTGAGTCAGGCCGAGAGCCGAGTATGTGAGGATAGTTATGGGACGGGCTGCACGCCACAGCAATATATGTGTTATATATTATGTGTTGGTCGGGCTGTACGCCGCAGCAATATAGATTATATATATATGGATCGGGCTGCATGCCACAGAAATATATGTTATATATGGATCGGGCTGCACGCCGCAATAAAATGCATATTGGATCGGGTGCACGCCGCAGCAGACATAGCACTTGGGCTGAAGGAGCCCCTCCAGGAGTCTGTACACCCCCAGTGAGCGTAGTCGAGTTTTATATGGGCCGGGCTGCACGCTGCAGCAATATATGTTATAATATATGGATCGGGTTGCACACTGCAGCAATATAAATATATATATATATATGTATGTATAAATGTAGTGGAGCGGGATGCCGCCGCAACAGTTGTATGTGTTCATGGTACTTACTGAGTACGAGTGTTAAGTGAGAGCATGAGATACTGATAGTGGAGTCACGAGTGATTGAGAGGCTTGCCGAGAGCCTTTATTGTGAGTGATACTGTGCCCGAGGGGCTTATATTTTATGAAAATGCTGTTTTTCACTCTTCTTTACACTGAGCCTCTGATACTAAATGTTGGATAAAAGTTTTCCTACGAGATTTTTAAATGAAAATCGAAGTTTTTATGAAATATTCGGAATTGTAGATTTCTGACTTGATTTATTCATTTCCACTGTTATTCATTATACGTATTTACATGATTTAAATTGCTCGTCATTACGCTCAAGTTTTTAGTTACATTGATTACTTACTGAGTTGGCGTACTCACGTTACTCCCTGCACCTCTGGGTGCAGATCCATGTACCGGACAATCCCACTAGTTGATTTCCGGACGAGCTTGGAGTTGTTCGCGGATTGAGGTAGCTGCTCAGCGTCCCCAGCTCACCTCCTTTCCTTCCCTCAAATTATAGTTTCTTTTGGTTTTTTGCACCTCAGACTTTTGCTGTAGCAAGCCCCTATGTTGTACATTGTATT
Organism: Nicotiana knightiana; assembly: GCA_005239525.1. NCBI lineage: Eukaryota > Viridiplantae > Streptophyta > Magnoliopsida > Solanales > Solanaceae > Nicotiana > Nicotiana knightiana. Next base: position 93,275 of record ML412169.1, on the reverse strand, counting down.
TTCAGACTTAGATGCTCATGACAGTTGACTCCAGGTTTTGGGGAAGTGTGTATTTATTTCATCTCATTCTACTATTTTTAAATCTTCTAAAATTTTGGGAAAATTAATATTTATATTGATAGTCTGAAATGGTTGGCTAACCTAGTTCCATGATAGGCACCATCACGGTCGGTTAGGATTTGGGGTCGTGACAAGTTGGTATCAGAGCTTAGGTTACATAGGACTCAACGGTCATGAGCAGATTTAGAACCCATAGGAACAATCTCATTTTTCTTGAATTTTGTCATGCCATTTGATTGGTCCTGGAAGTCTAAACTTATGTTGTTTCATTCTCTCACAGATGGTGAGGACTCGCGCCATCGATCAGGGCGATCAGCCACCAGCTAGACCAGTGAGGGGTCGAGGCCGTGGTAAAGGTAGGGGGCTAGCCTGTGCGGTAGCCAGGGCAGTATCAGTTGATCCCCCTACTACTCAGGATCAGGTTCCCGCCGCAGATGCTATAGCGGGACATGCTCAGGCACCGGCACTGCCTATTGTTATTCCGGGTCTTCAGGAGACCTTGGCTCAGATCTTGATGGTGTGTACCACCCTTGATCAGGCAGTTGCCGCTACTTCTCAGGCCGAGGAAGGCAGTCAGACTCCAGTTGCCCGGACACCTGAGCAGCCTGCTCAGGGCCATCAGACACCGGGGGTGGTTCCACCCCGGCCGGTTGCTCCAGTTCAGGACTTCGGGGTCCCTGATATGCCAGATGATGAGCAGCGTAGGCTGGAGAGGTTTAGTAGACTACAGCCTCCGACATTCAGTGGTGCTGAGGGCGAGGATGCCCAGGGTTTTCTAGATAAGTGCCAGAGGATGCTGCGTACTACTGGGATTTTGGAGACCAATGGGGTCCCATTTGCTACTTTTCAGTTCTCTGGTGTTGCCTTCACTTGGTGGGAGTCTTTTGAGAGGCGTAGGCCTGTTGGTTCAGCACCCCTTACCTGGCAGCAGTTCTCCACTATCTTCTTGGAGAAGTATGTACCCCAGTCTCATAGGGAGGAGTAGCGCAGGTTTTTTGAGTAGCTGCGTCAAGGAGAGCTATCAGTGATGCAGTATGAGATGCGGTTTTCGGAGTTGGCTCGTCATGCCACCGAGGTGGTCCCTACTGATAGGGAGAGGATTAGGAGGTTTGTGGATGAGCTCACTTATCAACTCCGTCTTTTCATGATCTGAGAGAGAGTATCAGATGCTACATTCGAGTAGGTTGTTGATATTGCTCGACATATTGAGTCGGTTCTCCGCAAGGAGAGGGTAGAGACGAAGGCTAAGAGGCCTCGTGGATTGGGTGGTTCTAGTGGTGCTCTTTTCAGGGGGCAGTTCAGCATAGTAGAGGTCGTTCATTCAGGCCTCCTCGTTCAAGCCGCCCAGCCTATGGTGGTGCATTTTCGGGGCATGGTCCCCGTGGTTTTCAGCCAGGCCATTCTTCATTCGGTGCCCTTCCAGCCCAGAGTGCAGCTCGAGCACCATCAGCTCAGGGTTCTTCTATGCATGGTTCTCCTAGTGACCATTCTGGTGCCAGGGGTTCCTTCCAGTCCTAGTCTCCAGCTCCAGGGAGCTGTTATGAGTGTGGAGAGTTTGGGAATATGAGGAGGCAGTGTCCTCATCTTCTTGGAGGTCCATCTCAGCTGAGGAGCCAGCCTTCGACTTCAGCTCCAGTTACTTCACCACCCACCCAGGCAGCCAGGGGTGGTAGTCAGTCAGCTAGAGGCCACCCTAGAGGGGGAGGTCGAGCAGGTGGAGGTCAGGCCCGTATGTATGCCTTTCCAGCCAGGCCAGATGCTATGGTCTCCGATGCAGTGATCGCAGGTATTGTCTCAATTTGTTGCCGAGATGCTTTGGCTTTATTTGACCCTGGTTCTACATATTCCTATGTTTCTTCATATTTTGCCCATTTTCTGGGTATGTCCCGTGAGTCTTTAGTTATGTCTGTTCATATGTCGACACCGGTGGGCGATACTGTTATTGTGGACCATGTGTATCGGTCGTGTGTGATATCTATTGGGGGTATGGAGACCCAAGTGGACCTACTATTACTCAGCATGGTCGATTTTGATGTGATATTAGGTATGGATTGGTTATCTCTGTGTCATACTGTTCTTGATTGTCATGCTAAGACCGTGACCTTAGCTATGCCCGGATGTCCGAAGGTTGAGTGGAGAGGTTCTTCTGATTATGTGCCTAGAAGGGTGATTTCCTACCTGAAGGCTCAGCGTATGGTTGAGAAGGGTTGTTTATCGTATCTGGCTTTTGTGAGGGATGTCAGTGGTGAGACTCCCACCATTGATTCGGTTCCTATGGTCCGTGACTTTCCGGACGTGTTTCCTGCAGACCTGCCAGGCATGCCACCTCACAGGGACATTGATTTTGGTATTGACCTGGTGCCAGGCACTCAGCCTATTTCTATTCCACCTTATTGTATGGAACCAGTGGAACTAAAGGAATTAAAAGAACAGCTTCAAGAACTCCTAGATAAGGGGTTCATTCGGCCTAGTGTGTCACCTTGGGGTGCACCGATGTTGTTTGTAAAGAATAAGGATGGTTCTATGCGTATGTTTACTGATTATCGGCAGCTGAACAAAGTTACGGTGAAGAACTGGTATCCCTTGCCTCGTATAGATGACTCGCTTGATCAGTTGCAGGGTGCTAGGGTATTTTCTAAGATTGACTTGCGTTCCAGCTACCATCAGTTAAACATTCGGGGTCCAGACATCCCGAAGACTGCTTTCAGGACTAGATATGGTCATTATGAGTTTCTGGTTATGTCTTTCGGGCTGACCAATGCCCCAGCAGCCTTTATGCACTTGATGCACAGTGTATTCCGGCCTTATCTGAATTCTTTCATCATCGTATTCATTGACGTTATCTTGGTGTATTCCTAATCTCGGGAAGATCATGAGCAACATTTGAGAGTTGTGCTTCAGACCTTGAGAGAGAAGAGATTGTATGCAAAATTTTTGAAGTGTGAGTTTTGGCTTCATTCAGTAGCATTCTTGGGGCACGTGGTGTCCAGTGAGGGTATTCAAGTTTATCCGAAGAAGGGAGAGGTGGTGTAGAGTTGGCCTAGACCGTCATCAGCTACTGAGATTCGCAGTTTCCTTAGTTTGGAAGGGTACTATCGCCGTTCGTCGAGGGATTTTCATCTATTGCAGCACCTATGACCAGACTAACCCAGAAGGGTGCTCAGTTCAGATGGACTGACGAGTGTGAGGGGAGCTTTTAGAAGCTCAAGTCAGCTTTGACTACAGCTCCGGTATTGATTTTGCCTACGGGTTCAGGTTCTTATACAGTTTACTGTGATGTCTTGAGAGTTGAACTTGGAGTTGTTTTGATGCAGGATGATAGGGTGATTGACTACACGTCCAGACAATTGAAGGTGCAGGAGAAGAATTATCCAGTGCACGATCTTGAGCTAGCAGCTATTGTTCACGCCTTGAAGATTTGGTGTCATTATTTGTATGGAGTGCATTGTGAGATTTTCACTGATCACCGTAGTCTGCAGCATCTTCTTAAGCAGAAGGATCTGAATTTGCGTCAGAGGAGGTAGTTGGAGCTTATCAAGGATTATGACCTCACTATTTTATATCATTCGGGGAAGGCCAAAGTAGTGGCCGATGCCCTGAGTCACAGAGCAGAGAGTTTGGGGAGTTTAGCCTATCTTCCAGTTGCAGAGCGACCTTTAGCACTTGATGTTTAGGCTTTAGCAGGTCAGTTGGTGAGATTAGATCTATCAGATCCTCCACGGGTATTGGCTTGTGTAGCCTCCAGGTCTTCTCTTTATGATCAGATCAGGCACGCCAATATGATGATCCATACTTTCTTGTTCTTTAGGACAGGGTCCGTCGCGGTAATGCCAGAGATGTGGTTATTGGTGATGATGGGGGTCATGAGGATGCAAGGCCGGATTTGCGTTCCCAATACAGATGAGATTCGAGATTTGATTCTAGCTGAGGCCCATAGTTCGCGGTATTCCATCCATCCGGGTGCCGTGAAGATGTATCAGAATCTGAGACAACATTATTGGTGTAGGCGGATGAAGAGAGATATTGTGGAGTTTGTGACTCGGTGTCTCAACTGTCAGCAGGTCAAGTATGAGCACCAGAGGCCAGGTGGATCTCTTCAGAGATTTGATATTCCGAAGTGGAAGTGGGAGCGAATCACCATGGACTTCGTAGTTGGACTCCCACGGAGTTTGAGGAGGTTTGATGCTGTATTTGTGGATCGGCTGACCAAGTCCGCACACTTCATTCCTGTTGGTACTACTTATTCTTCGGAGCGGTTAGCTGAGATTTATATCAGGGAGATTGTCTGATTGCATGGGGTTCAATTTTCTATCATTTCTGACAGAGGTACTCAATTCACATCTCAATTTTGGAGAGCCGTACAGAGAGAGTTGGGTACTCAGGCTGAGTTGAGCACATCGTTTCATCCTCAGATCAATGGGCAGTCATAGCGTACTATTCAGATTTTGGAGGATATGTTGCGTGCATGTATCATTGATTTTGGGGGTTCATGGGACAAGTTTCTGCCACTCGCGGAGTTTGCATATGATAATAGTTATCAGTCGAGTATCCAGATGGCTCCGTATGAGGCTTTATATGGTAGGAGGTGCAGATCTCCGGTTCGTTGGTTTGAGCCGGGAGAGGCTAGGCTATTGGGCACAGACTTGGTTCAGGATGCGTTGGGTAAGGCTATGAAGGTCCGGGGGGTATCTTTCATGGTTAGGGATAAGGTGTTGCTGAAGGTGTATCCCATGAAGGGTGTTATGCAGTTCGGGAAGAAGGGAAAGCTCAGTCCCAGGTTCATTGGGCCATTTGAGGTGCTTCAGAGGATTGGGGAGGTGGCTTATAGACTTGCCTTGCCTCCCAGCTTGTCGAGTATTCATCCGGTGTTCCATGTTTCGATGCTCCGGAAGTATGTTGGTGACCCGTCTCATATTTTTTACTTCATCACGGTTCAGCTCGAGGGTGATATGTCATATGAGGTAGAGCCAGTGGCTATTTGGGTCATCAAGTCAGAAAGCTGAGGTCTAAGGATATAGCTTCAGTGAAGGTTTAGTGGAGAGGAAAGATGGTGGAGGATGCCACTTGGGAGGCCGAGCGGGAGATGCGGGACAGATATCCTCACTTATTCGAGACTCCAGATATGTTTCTAGACCCGTTCGAGGACGACGTTTGTTTAAGAGGAGGAGGATGTAACGACCCTGCCGGCCATTTCGTGAGATTATCCCTGTTTCCCCCATTTCTACTTTATCATATATTTCTTAGCATGTTTATGTTGTGTTGGGTTGGATGATTTGAGTTCGGAGTGGTCGTGGTGAGAATAGAGGCACTTAGCCTTTTAAAGTAGCCTAATAGTTGAAAAGTCAAACTGAGAGTTGACTTATTGGTAAACGAATTTAGAATACGGATTTTATGGATCGGATAACTTCGTTAGGTGATTCGGGACTTAGAAGTGTGTTCAAAATGAAGTTTTGATGTCCAGTGTAGAATTAGGCTTGAATTGGCGAAAGTTAGTTTTTGGCGATTTCCGGTCGGCAGTTGAAAATAGGCTATAAGGGTCGGAATGGAATTCCGACAGTTGGAGCAGGTTTGTAATGTCATTTTGAAGATGTGTGCAAATTTTTAAGTCAATCAGATGTGTTTTGGTTGATTTCGGCATCATTGGCGAAATTTAGAAGTTTTAAAGTTCATAGGTTTGAATTTGATGTAATTTTGGTGTTTTTGTGTTTTTTTTGGTGTTTCGAAGGCTCGACTAAGTTTGAATGATTCTATGGGGTGTGTTGGTATGTTTGGTGGGGGCCCCGAGGGGCTCGGGATTGATTTCGGATGGTTGGAGGAGGTTTGAACTTAGGAAATTTGCAACAAATAGCTGCTGGTGTTAAGCTGATGGTGTGTCCGCACCTGCGGATGGGTAGTCGCAGGTGTGACGCCACATGTGCGAAGGTCCATGCGTAGGTGCGAAAAGAGGCTAGGAAAGAGGAGTCCGCAAGTGCGAAGAGTTGGCCGCACCTACGGCTTCGCAGGTGCGGAAAAGGGACCGCATGTGCGAGAATTGGACTGTTACTGGGTTTTCGCAGATGCGGGTCCGCAGGTGCGAGGAAAGGTCCGAAGGTGCAGATTAACTGGGCAGAACAGTATAAAATGGTTCCTTCACGAAATTTTAGTCATTCTTCCATTGTTGCATGCGGGTGGAGCTTGTTTGAGAGTTGATTGAAGAAAGAATTCGAGGTTCTTCGGTAGAGGTAAGTTCTCGGATTATAAAACTCGTTTCTATGCTATTTTGTTCAGATTAGGCTTGTAATTTAAAGGATTAAAGTAGAAAAAGTTTGGGAAAATGGGAGGAGGTTTGGAAAATTCTATTGGCGATTTGGGTAGGCAATTATGGTCCGATTGTGGTGTTCTTGGTATGTGTAGAATCGTGGGAGGACAAGGTTTCCAGTGATGTAAATTTTATTGAATTCCGAGACGTGGGCCCATGGCTCGGATTTGGCCGAATTTTGAGAATTATGTTAAAATTTATATCTTTCGATTGGGTCTTGTTCCATTAGCGTATATTGATGATGTTAATCTTATTTTGGTTAGATTCGGAGCATTTGGGAGCCAATTCGAGGGGAAAGCACATCACAGAGTAGCTTTTGGGATGTTTTGAGGTAAGTAACGATTGTATCTCTAAACCTGAGGGTATGACACCCCGTTATTTGTTTTTCTGTTGATAAATGAGGTGACGCACATGCTAGGTGACGAGCGTGGGGGCGTGCACCGATAGGGATTGTGACTTGGTCCGTCCCGTAGCAACTATTAAGCCGCGTATTCAATTTGAATCCTTACGAAATCCTGTCTTTCAGAAGTTAATACTTGTATATGGGTTGTGAGCCATGTATGGGGCCTTGTGTCGATCTGTTTAGACCCTCAGAGGTATTTTCCATGTTTGGGGCCTTGTGCCGACCTGTTTAGACCCTTAGGGGGTACTTTTACACTATTCTACCACTATCCTGTTAGTAAATTGTGAACTCAGTCATTGTTTCCTACTTGTTGTTATTTTCACTGTTATCACACTGCTTGAAAAACTCTGAAAACTATTTTGGGCTGAGTCCTGTAAGTCGAGATAAATTGTCAAAGTGGCTTGTGAGGGTGACTGAGTCAGGCCGAGAGCCGAGTATGTGAGGATAGTTATGGGACGGGCTACACGCCGCAGCAATATATGTGTTATATATTATATGTGGGTCGGGCTACACGTCGCAGCAATATAGATTATATATATATGGATCAGGCTGCACAACGCAACAATATATGTTATATATGAATCGGGTTGCACGCCGCAGCAATATGCATATTGGATCGGGCTGCACGTCATAGCAGACATAGTGCTTGGGCTAAAGGAGACCCTCCAGGAGTCTGTACACCCCCAGTGAGCGTAGTCTACTATTATATGGATCGGGTTGCACGCCGCAGCAATATATGTTATATATATGGATGGGGCTGCACGCCGCAGCAATATAAATATATGTGTATGTATAAATGTAGTGGAGCAGGCTGCCCGCCGCAGCAGCTGTGTGTGTTCATGGTACTTACTGAGTAAGCGTGTTAAGTGAGAGCATGAGATACTGATAGTGTAGTCACGAGTGACTGAGAGGCTTGTCGAGAGGCTTTATTGTGAGTAATATTGTGCCCGAGGGGCTTATATTTTATGAAAATGTTGTTTTTCACTCTTCTTTACACTGAGCCTCTAATAATAAATGTTGGATAAAAGTTTTCCCACGAGATTTTTAAATGGAAACCGGAGTTTTTATGAAATAGTCGGAATTGTAGATTTCTGAATTGATTTATTCATTTCCACTGTTATTCATTATATGGATTTACATGATTTAAATTGCTCGTCACTACACTCAAGTTTTTAGTTACATTGATTACTTACTGAGTTGGCGTACTCACGTTATTCCCTGCACCTCTGGGTGCAGATCCAGGTACCGGACAATCCCACTAGTTGATTTCAGAACGAGCTTGGAGTTGTTTGAGGATTGAGATAGCTGCTCAGCGTCCCCAGCTCACCTCTTTTCCTTCCCTCAAATTATAGTTTCTTTTGGTTTTTTGCACCTCAGACTTTTGCTGTAGCAAGCCCCTATGTTGTACATTGTATTTTCAGACTTAGATGCTCATGACAGTTGTCTCCAGGTTTTGGGGAAGTGTATATTTATTTCATCTCATTCTGCTATTTTTAAATCTGCTAAAATTTTGGGAAAATTAATATTTATATTGATAGTCTGAAATGGTTGGCTAGCCTAGTTCCATGATAGGCGCCATTACGACCGGATAGAATTTGGGGTCGTGACACCCAAGCTTCGCATTCGAGACTAGCTCAGTATTCGTGAAGCACTAAAATCACACTAGAAACCAGCAACTGAAACATGAAAAAAAAGAACCGAAATCATCCTGAAACTCATCTGAACCCCCCTCCAATTATCCCATCAAGTCTATATAGCTAACACCAGGGGCAGATCTACTAAGGCCCGAGGGGGTGGTACGCCAACCGCAAGCTTCCATCAAAACTTTAAATATGTATGTACATACATGTGCAGAATACGATAAATATTTCACTTGCCATCCGGAGCAACAAATGATGTGACGGTGCCAGTGGAAAGAGGCCAAAAATTCCTCCTCGGTGGCAGGGGATCGAGACTTTGCACTAGCAGCTTTTGAAATTTTTGGTGGCTTGTTCACGTTTTCATCTCTTTATTTATCATTCTTTAATTAATTTTGTTGACTTTATTACTTGAATTTTGACTTGTTTGTCTCTTCTACTTAGTTAGGAAGTATTTTATTATTTCACAGAAAGTTAAAATACTTTGACAAATCTTCTCTCCCATTAGAATTCCAAACAAAAAACCTCCACCACTGCCAGTTCTTTCCCTACCTGACGTTGACATCGCTACTTCTTTCATCAGCTTGATATGGCTTGCTTTATTGCTCAATAAAGACAATTTGCTATTTTTTAATTTATCTTTAGATGTCGATTGACTCTTGAAAGCTATGGTACTACACATTATTTTGCCTGCAGGTCAACGAATTTAATTTGACTTACTCTGGTGAGTGGTGCCTATTGTGATTTGTGAAGTAAAATGCTATTATGTTGGAAATTAGAACAGAGAACAGTTTCTAGCTACACTAAGAAAGTAGAAAATTTTTGAGCTATAATTTTGGTGGTCTAAAATCTCAATGATTTATTGGCCCTATCTCAAACTATCTTGCTTCTAAGCTTGATTTACGATCTACTAGCATTATTATTTCAGCTATTTGGAAAACTTTCTTTTCTCATGTACAAGTTCATTGATGATTGATCTACTTCTTAATATTTAATTGTTAAGAATTAAAAATCTTGCTATATTTTTCTTTGAGCGACTGAAATTTGGGATTATACATTGATAAAAAGGGGTGTGATTTCCTTATTGAATTCGAATTAATTATAAATTGGATTGAATTTTGTTTTTGTAGGAAGGTGTTCTAAGTTTGTGAATCGAGATGCATATTAATAATACTATTAGAAGTTTTATACTTTGCACAAAATTTTCATAATTATTATATTTTTTCGTTCTATCTATTTGTCTATATAAACCAAAAAAATGAATAACTCAAGCCGAAACCCCTATCTATTTGTACCGTGTAAATAGTAACAGGTCTACTTCCAACGTAATGTGGCACCCGGAACCTTCAAATCTTGGATTCTCCTCTGGCTAACACGAACTTGCTCGAAGGCTCAAAACACCAAAAATAACATTAAAACAAGGAATCAAGCATCAAACCAAGAATTTCAAAAGTTCTAAAGTTCAAATTTCTAACTTTCGGCTAGATGCGCTGAAACGACCTCGGGTCACTCGAGACCCAAATCAAACATACGTACAAGTCCAAAATCATTATATGAAGCAACAAAATCATCAAATCATCAATCAAGGGTCTTTTACTCACAAATTAAACATTGGTCAGCTCCAACAACTTAAAGCTTTCAAAATGAGAACTCTTCATCCAAAACACTCACGAACCTCTCAGAAATCAAAACTAGCAACACGTGCAAATCATAAAACTTGTTCAAAATAACCTACTCGATGTCTTAGATTGCAAGACAGAGCTCCAGAAATCAAAACGGCCGATCAGATTGTTACATAGACAGAACATTAAACATAGAGTCCTGCCATGGATTTGGGCTATGGACTTAAACGAAATAAACAACAAGAACAAAACAAACCAGTCTAATCCCACAAGTAAGGCTTGAAAAGGTTAGTTACGTAACCTTACCCTACCTTGTGAAGGTAGAGAAACTGTTTCCGATAGATCCTTGGCTCCAGAGAAGCATAGTCACAACATTAGTTGTTAAACAAAATTAACATAGTTTGCAATGATTTACCTCTCCCATGAATATAACCGTCCTCGTAAAGCAAATTACAAACACAGATGGATGTTTATTTGAGATGTTCCATTAGGCATCGGAACCTCTAAGCTAGGGATGGCAAGCAGGAGGGTGCACGTGCAAGGGGGGGGGGGGGTTTAAGGCTATGTAGGACAGTGCGGGTTTAAAGCGGGTGCGGGGTGGGTTGAGATAATCTTTTAAAAGATTGATGCGGCACGGGTTGCAAGTCTATACGGGTCTACGCTGGTTCACACAACTTTTCTGGTTTGGCCTATTGTATATTCTAAACAATTATCCAGTAAGACATGAGCAAGGCCCGTGACAAACCTTAAAGACCATAATATCTGTTTATATTTTGTTATTTCATAAAAACAAAAATAAATCATTTATAACATTTTTTTTTCAAATTCACTTTTTAGTGAAATGTTAATTAAGTTAGATATTTTGAAAGAAAAGAAAAAAAGTAAGACATCTAATGAAACATAATATAGTTGACAAATATTTTTATGATAAAGATTATTAACATTTGCTTAAAAATCATTTATCGAAGGTTTGTAACACAAAAATCACTATTTTAATTTTTGTCACTTGAAAATTATGCAACCAAATCCTGAATTTATACTGAAAGCATACAACATAGTAGCATCCAACCAGAATTACAGAAGTTTGAAGTCACATTGTTCCCATATTTGTTTCCAAATTCCAATGTCATCCGCATAATGTTCTGGTGTTTTGTCATTATTAGCATTCCCATTCTGACTCGCTCATTTTCATACTGAATGAGGGAATCCTCATTTCTAGTTGAATAGTTCAGTACATGAGCAACAAAAGAACATTCAATTTTTTGGTTGATGTAATTATAAATCCAGCAAAAAAATTAATTAAAAAAAAACTAGCAAAATGAAAAGAAACAAAATTATGTGGGGCAGGGCGGGAGTGGAGGGGTGGACATTGGTATGGGTGTGGAGCGGGTGAATGCCCGTACAAATACTATGCGGGGCGCAGCGGATTTAAAATTTTGCGGATTTGCCCCGCAACCGCACCGCACAGTTTGTCGTCCCTTCTCTAAGCACCTTAATGGTGTGACTCGTAGCTTGTGCTTTGTTTACTTCTGAACTGAAACAGCACCTCCAGCCTGCCCCTATTACATGCTTGTGCAGTGAACAAGTATTGACATGAAATGACCGTTGGTTTGTATAAAAAATTGAAATGACCATTGCTTCAAGGTACTCTAAAGACTTCAAACTCACTGTCCTAGAAGGGAACCAATGGACTAACACTTAGTGGAACCATAATTGGTAAATACTGAAATTAGCAAAATTCCACCAACTGTTCTTTATATTTATGCACAGGCAAAGATACACCATGTCGAAAAGTCATTTTAGTAAACTGGAATAGCATAAAAGGGAACATATCAATCTGCTTAAAGTTACATTTATTATAGACTGGAAAGTTAACAAGCAAATATTATTCATCCACTTGTACATTTGCATCTGGTAAAGTATTAATCTATCCCAAGCAGAGACTTGTCTTGTCACTAAGCTTCACCGCAGAGTAATAAACCAAGGTCATTTGGCATCCTTGTCAAATTAGCTGAACCAACAAGACTATTCTGTAGACTAAGAAGCTGCTGTTGTATTGCTGCTTCTAATCTCATCTGTAAAACAAAAAGCTTATCACAATGAGGTTCCACTATGTCCCTATCATGGCAGGTAAATATCTCTATAGCTACTCTGACATAGCGAATGAACAAAAAGGAAGATTGAGAATGCACTATGACAATGGATAGTGGATACATAAAAAGCCACAGGACAGACAGTATTATATACAGGTGTGGCACACCAACTTTCACATTCCTTGCCTGGTCCTGGTCATTCAGTCTCATGGTTGGAAACACTAAGAACTGCGCTAATGTAATCCAATTATCCTGAAATATTCTTTAATTGAGCTTTTGTGAAAGCAAGTAAGCATGTTCAGTTACTTTATGGGGAGAGTAGAGACAAATTAGTAGTAAGTAGACGGGAAACCAAAGCTTTAAGCTGATCCAAGCAGAATGTTTATTATCTCCCTAAGATGCAAGAGAAAACCTTCTCTGAGAGCTCAAAACTGACATGAAAATGAACTATGCCATCAAGAGCCAAAAGGAAACAAATGAGATGAAACAAGAAATTAATGTGTTACGTTTATTTACCAACTTAATGATAGTGTCTCCTATTAATCTGAGATATCAAAAGTAAAGAATCTGCAAATACCCACCAAATACATACGCAGATGTGTAAGGAGACAAATAATTTTCTAAAATTGAGTGGATTTCAAGAGTATGTTAAGGGGTCAATTTTTACAATTTTCCTTTTCTTTGTTTGGTTCACCGTCATCAAAAATGTTTATAGGCCTGGTTAGTTGAAGACGGATCAATTCATCATCCGCACACTCGTGTATGATTTATGAAGGAAATTGAAATTTCACAAGAACGGGCATTTCATTGCTCCTTGTATATAAAAGTTGCTTACAGCTGTTTCATTTCATGTAACTAGTAATGCAACACAATTTTTAAATATATTCCATTTTAAAAAATTATTTCTTGTGCCAACCAACCAAAAAGTATGCATAAAAATATTTACAGGAAAGAGGCATCCTACTATTGGGCATGTTCTTATTTCAAAACAAAATAAGGGCCGCTGTTTCACATGAAAATGAAGTATGCCATTAATGCCTAGGGGTATTCACTGACCCTATTCCAACATAGGACAATCAGAGAGGAGGGAGCTACTCCATTATCCGCTGCACTTAACTCAGCAAGTACATCATTTACCATGTCATATTTTTCTTATGTATGGTACTTGGAACAATGGTAAGAATGGCTCTCAAAACTTCATATTTGTTAAGTGGGAGAATACTTTTATAACATTCAGATCAATTAAGCTTAACAAAAAGCCAGCCAAAAGCGAAAAAAAGTTAACAAAAAGACAACTTACCCCGTGATCCATGGGCTGGCAAGCTGACATACTGAGGACATGACCCTCTTGATAAGGCGCTAGTATCACGTGCACAGTCACGAGGCTGTAGAAAGGACAGGGATTGAATCACATATTAGTGGGAATGACGGTTAGATAATAATAGAGATTCAGGGGAGCCCAGTGCATGAAGCATCCCGTATTTACGCAGGATCCGGGGAAGGCCACACCACAATGAGGTGTAACGTAGGCAGCCTGCCCTAGGCATCAGTGGCTGATTCCACGACTCGAACCCGTGACCTAAAGGTCACACGGAGACAACTTTATCGTTGCTCCAAGGCTCCCCTTAAAAATACAAATTAAATGCATGAAATCAGAATACAGAAACAAAGCATGTATTCTTCCTAACCCCACTATTCCTAACATATAGTGTGAGAATGCACGGGAGAAAATCTATTTATTAACAATGATATAATGAGCCCTATTTATAATACATTTTCTACTCCTACTACATATGGGATTATGACATATTCTACTCCTCTACGTGTGGGACTAGGACTATTTACATATAACTATCTAACATATAGGATACTGAATAAACTGACGACGAGAGGGTACTGGATGATAAAAGAAGGTCGGTCATTGTCTTCTGTTCGTTTTTTCATCAGTTGGCTTTTCGGCGACATGCAAAACCTTAGTAGCCCTCTACATATGAACAAGAAAACTGGTTCGTAACGATCAAGTCATGAACTTTTCTGCATTATGGTCATGTGATATCTACTGGTGAGAGTGAGAGTATCCTGGATGGCAAGGAAGTTTACAGAATGAAAGGTACTTCGTTGACGCTGACAAAGATTTCTTTTTTTCTTTTTCTTTGAACGGGCACTGGCAAAGAGTTCTACAGACGCAACATAGTATCTGAAAATTTTCATTTTATGCTGTCAACATCATCAGTACATTAAGTAAATGTGAGTCATAAAGCATCTATTCCAGTATCTGTTAGAGGATTAGAGAGACAACGAACCTCAAAATTCTTATAGAAGCATATACGAAGTTCCTCCAGGGCATCGCCTGAGCATGTTAACTCTGGGGTTGCATGAAAAGCGTTTTCAATTGATGAAATGATGCCTCCTAATGGATACTTTTCGGAATCTGATGGTACATATCCAGCTTCAGACAGAACTTCCTGGCGTTGTGTTTGAATGCATTAATGTTAGTCAGGTACCAGGGTAATTACTATTCATCTCCAATTGTCATGCATAACCACTATATGGTTAGTCAACTGACATTGAAGAAAAACTTGTTAATATTCAACTGTATCAACAAGAGAACAATTTTCACAAGGATAAATTGATATCTATATAAAAACAGTTTTCAGTGCATAAACAATATCAAGAATGTTTTGATAAAGTTGATTAATTG